>JAUTXX010227643.1:0-14687 GCA_032273605.1 Panulirus laevicauda | reverse complement strand
CTTATTCCTGAACTTCAGATGTATTCACTTCAAAAAAGAATTCACAGGTAATGTTTAACAAAACATTTCATAAGAAACAGAAAAAATGGGGCAGGGCATCAATTACGAGTGTCAGTAATGGAAGGTAAGGGGGATCAAATTGGAGATGGAAAGGAGTGAATAAGATATTAAGTGCTTGGGACCTGAGCATAAAGGAGGGTGAAAGGCATGCACAGGATACAGAGAATTAAAACTGTGATGTACAGGAGGTGATGTGTTGCCAGCGGACTGAACCAAGGTATTTGAAGCAACTGGGGGAACCACAGAGAGGTCTGTGGGGCCTGTTGCAGAAAAGGGGCTGTGGTTTCATTCTATCACACATGACAGCTAGAGAATGGATGTGAGTGATGAGGCCTTTTTTCTCTGTACCTCGTGCTACCTAGCTAATGCAAGAAATGGCAAACAAGTATGAAAAAATATAAACCACGACAATAAAAGTAATTTTCATACTTGTTCATCATTTGTTTGCCTAGCAAGGTAGAGCATGGAAAAATTGAAGAATTGCCTCTTTTGCTCATACTCACTCTCTAGCTGTCATGTATACAGAACTAAAACCAGAACCCCACCATCCATGGTCATGCCCTATAGACCTTAACGTGGTTTCCTTTCACCACTGTGTGCCCTGGTGCAACCCATAATAATAATAAATATCAGGTTAAAAAAAAAATCAAAGTATCTCCTTTCCTACACAAAAACAGGATGGCCTTTTCTTTGAACAGATTGCCAGAGCAAAGGGAGGGATGGGTGCAGTTCACTCCCAATAAATATCAGATACTATGTCCTAAGAAACTTTATTTGTTTCACTCTATCACTTCTGACTGTTTGGAAGCACTTCTATGACATCTCACTAATTAGACTATCCAGCTAATCTGATAGGCTTTATTCTACGTGATTATCATATAATGCATCTAAACTACTGTGATTTTAAATTTTCAAGAACTTCCTAATACAGTGGTTTTACAATAAGGTATAAAAAGTGAAAAGATTTGATTTCTAATTCTATCATACAGTCATTCTCACCTGATGATCCATCTCTCTCTGCTGCATTTCATGTATTATTCTATCACTGGCTGATTGTTCACTCAACATTCCTGATACTTGTGCCCTTAACTGTTGCATCTCTGTAGAAATACAAAAAATATAATTAAAATTTCACCTTTCAACAATTCAATCAAATGATATCCAGTATGCCTCATCCCACAACATGACTGTGTGGTCCTTGAAGTGCATATTCACAGCACAGTCTCATAATGATTTAAATTCTCTCAACTGAAACATCAGGGTAACACATAAGCTCCTTTTTACAACCCTTTCACATCTACTAAGCTTATCTTCAGGGTTATTACTATAAGCTGTGTGGCATTACCTCATAATGAGAATGTCTAATATCTCTTAAATATGAAGCTCAGCAGTCCCAGCTAAATTGACGGAGTGCACATTCCTGGCTATTTCAATATCCTTACTTTTACACAAGTCTTGCCTTAACAACAAACCATACAAAATTTTTATATTACTACTATTATACTTTGTCGCTGTCTCCCGTGTTACCAAGGAGACAATGACAACAAATAGTCACCTCTCTCAGCATCCTTGGCTCGTCTTAGGACTTGGCTCATTTCTTGGTTAAGACTTGAGACTTCCTTCCTAAGCAGGCTTGTTTCACTGTCTACAGATGCAGTCATCACACCATTACTGCTGTAAGAGAAAAAGTACAGTATATATGACTGTTTTACATTATTTATTTTCTAATTTAGCTTGCCACTTCTTCCTGCATGTCTGATGGTCATTTGCACTTATTTCCAGAAGGCAACACCTATAATGCTCTCATTTCTTTCACTAACAGAACTTTTTCACCCCATCACTCATTACTCTTTCTCACATGCCCACATCCCACCTTCCCCATGCCACACACTTTTATTGCATTTGTAAGCTTGAGGTTGAGATTCTGTATGTACACACAAGGATAAGACATGGGGTACCTTTAGTTTAAAACTTTCTTCTCATTATAGAAAAATAGTAATCAAGGATCTATTGTATGAAAGAGCCCTGAGTGCACAAAATTAAAAAGGGATAATCAAAAAACTCCCTTTTGCAGTAAGTCAGTCATAAACAGAAAAAAACATCTTTAAAACATAAGCCCAAAAGAAACGTAAAGACTACAGACAGAAGCCCAACACAGTGAAGTGTTTCCTTAGCAGCACTATAATACCCAAATATTAATGATCAACTTAAAGACAGTCAGCAAACAGTCATCAAGGAAAGCAACTTACCTGGTACTACCATCTGTACTTGGAGGGGCGGAGATATTAACATCAGTGGGAGTGTCAACTGTTACATAGGCATCCGTGTTGACTGATCCTCCACTGCCAGAACCACAGCTACCACTCTCTGTGAAAGGAGATGTATGCTCTGAAGTTTGAAAAACTTTTCTCTCAGCTAGGCAGCATCCCGCAAGCAACATCTCATTCGTATTATGGGTGTTATGACCTACTAACACCCTATCCAACTGGTTGGGTAGTGCAAGCATTCCCCCATCATTAAACATTAACTTATGGTAGCAACACATTACTTGTTTTGGGCCTGCCTTCAAACCAGGGTCCACCACAGTGATGAGACCAGCCCCTAAACACAGATATTCTACATCAACCCATTAAAGGACACTTTTAGAAAAAATAAAGATTTTGTAAAATGACAGAGGGGATAGCAGGGCAGGGTAGAAAAAATGTAAAATTTTTCATTTGCCTTGTAAGCAATGAAAGTATACCTACATGAAGGAAAAAGGCTTTAAGGAAAAAACTTTTAATTCCAAAGAAACACTCAAAAGTGGAAACAATATCTTGTAAAGGTGATCTAGAGGCAAAACTTAAACCAACTCTCCTGAAGGAGGAATCCCATGCCATGCATATGTCTGATTGACTGTATTAAGTGAATGCCGGAGACATCTGTTGATTTCCTCCAATGTCAGGTGTTTACGAAAGGTTTAGGTAGGGTCACTCTCCTCACACAATAATCTATACTGTAAGAACCAGGTTGAGTCACTACAACAAATTTCTTAAGTCTTAAACTTATGTAGCAGGTGCCAAGAGTCAACATATTAGGCCTAATTTTTGCTGGCTTTTCTGAACCCTCCTGCAGCCAGTATCTTGACGTTTGAATGGTCATTTGTATCGTTGCTAAGTGCTGCCTTGGTTACGAAAGTATAAGTGCTTATTTCAGAGACTAGCAATCTATGGAAGAAATTCTGAAGTATAAATATATTTTGAATAAATGTTCATGTGTGTAAACATAAGTAAATATGTGAGTACATACATATACATTTGGAAACAACAACCTTAAATAGTGATATAGCCTAGGAGTGCATGAACACCCTCTACTAGCTTTCACTGCAACATTTTGAAATGAGTTTACCTCACTAAAAAGATCCTTCTTTGTTGCTGTACATGAGTATTCCTTACCCATGCCAAAAATACGTGATAGACACCAACAATCTGGCATATCTTCTGTACTTAATCCTGAATCTGATTAAAATGTGGTGTGGGAGGTAAGCTGCTAGAAGTGAACAGTTTTTATAAAGGATGTAAGGCATGTGTACAAGTAGGAAGAGGGGTGAGTGATTGGTTCCCAGTGAACGTCAGTCTGTAGCAGAGGCGTGTGATGTCCCCATGGTTGTTTAATTTGTTTATGGATGGAGTGGTTAGGGAGGTAAATGCAAGAGCTTTGGAGAGGGGCAAGTATGAAGTATGTTGGGGATGAAAGGGCCTGGGAAGTGAGTCAGTTGTTGTTTGCCAATGATACAGAACTGGTGGCTGATTCGAGTGAGAAACTGTGAAAGCTGGTGACTGAGTTTGGAAAAGTGTGTGAAAGGAGAGAGTTGAGAATAGATCTGAATAAGAGCAAGATTATTAGGTTCAGCATGGTTGAGGGGCAAGCAAGTTGGGATATAAGCTTGAATGGAGAAAAATTGGAGGAAGTGAAGTGTTTTAGGTATCTGGGAGTGGACTTAGCAACTAATTGAACCATGGAAGTGGAAGTGAGTCACAGGATGGGGGAGGGGGCGAAGGTTCTGGGAGTAATGAAGAATGTGTGGAAAAAGAGAACATCATCTCAGAGAGCAAAAATGGGTACGTTAGAAGGAATAGTAGTTCCAACAATATTTTATGGTAGTGGGGCATGGGATATAGATAGAGTTGTACGGAGGAGGGTGAATGTGTTGGAAATGAAATATCTGAAGACAATATGTGGTGTGAGGTGGTCTGATCAAGAAAGTAATGAAAGGGTAAGAGAGATGCATGGAAACAAAAAGACAGTGGCTGAGAAAGTAGATGAAGGTGTATTGAAATGGTTTGGACATATGGAGAGAATAAATAAGGAAAGGTTGACTAGGAGGATATATGTGTCAAAGGTGGAGGGAAGGAGAAGAAGCAGGAGACTATGTTGGTGGTGGAAGGATGGAGTAAATAAGATTTTGAGTGATTGGGGCCTGAACATACAGGAGGGTGAAAGGTGTGCCAGGAACAGAGTGAAATAGAACGATGTGGTATACTGGGGTCAACATGCTGTCAATGAACTGATCCAGGGTATGTGAACCGTCTGGGGTAAACCATAGAAAGGTCTGTGGGGCCTGAATGTGGATAGGGAGCTGTGGTTTTGGTGCATTATACACGACAGCTAGAGAATGAGTGAACAAATGTGGCCTTTTTCGTTTTTTGTTTTCCTGGTGCTACCTCGCTGAAGCGGGTGGATAGTGATGTTGTTTCCTGTGGGCCAGGGTGGTGCCAGGAATGGATAAAGGCAAGCAAATATGAATATGAACATGTGTATATATGTATATGTTTGTGTATGTGTATGTACATGTATGGGCATTTGTGTATATATATACATGAGTATATGAGTGGATGGGCTGTTCTTCATCTGTTTGTTGGCACTACTTTGCTGACGTGGGAAAAGGCAATCAAGTATAATAAGTAAATTCAATAAAGAAATATAAATATCAAAGATAAAATGGATGACACTACTTTGCTTATATACAAGAAGTGAAACAGACAAACAGCATCAATATATTTCTAAGAACTACAGTTACACTATAGCAACAATTTACCAATATCAACAGCAATAGAGCCTGGTGTCTCACGTCCACTGAGGGCCACTAAAGAAGATACTGATGATACAGATGACTGGCGGGAATGTCCTAGACTACTGGTAGTGGAAATGGTCATAGCAGTGGACGACACCATCTGTAAAAGTCATATGACATCAGTATTATGAAAGTTCATCAATAAAAATACATGACAGGTCAGGCATTTGCTTTCCTGAAAAAAGTATGATAACAGAACTGCACACTGACAAATAAAAATATGCTGTAATAATTCTTATCAAGCACAACTTAAATCTACAATTCAATAAAATCAGAATTACAACTAAAAGTTAACTTAGACTCGACTGTCATATTCATAAAACCCATAGCCCCTCTTAAAGGACTCTCGCAGCTTCAGGGCACTGCAACAATCATTTTCAGAGAAATGTCGGACTCCTTTGGAGTGAGAAGTTCCTTGATGAGACTGTACTTTTAGTCAACTTAAAATTACATACCTTTATCAAAGGCTGATTTTCATTCGTGGAGTAACCCTATGCAGGTGGGGGTCTGGTAAACGCTAAAGACTCAAATATATACATTAAATATTTGAAATACCAAATGACAATAGTGCTGATAAGTTTCTATTCTCTGAACTATCCAGTTCAAAATGGAGTTAACTTTCTCAGTCTTCTACATGAGAATAGCAACTTATTTATTTATTTATCATACTTAAGAAACTGCCTCAGGCCCCCTGCCCTTTTGAGAAACTGCCTCAAATCCCTGTCATTATGAGAAACTTCCTCAAGCCCCTGACACTCTAACTGGTAACAACTGAAATGCATATATTTCTTTAAAATATGAAGCTGTGTATGCCAAAAATGCTCATGATATGCTACTTAAAATCATATATGTTATCCCACATATGGAGAGTAAGGTCAAGGAGACTTCAGTGCTTCCACCATCATAACATTTCTTAAATCTATCAATAATTATTCCACTTCCACACATACAATTCCAAACTCTATATACCTATATGCTTAATTGTTATGCTTACTTTGATTACTTCAATTCATCAAACTCAAAAGTCATTCATACAACCATATCCACTATTTCACAGTTTCCGACACAAAAAAAGTAGTGCTGAAGTATACAAGACTCTGCTGTACTTTTACAGCATAAAGAATGTCTAAAACTGACATACCAAAAAGTGGTTGGAAGGCTTATTTGCTAATGCTAAGAACCACTGATACTTCAGCACTATCCTTTATTGTATGAATTGCTCCTTTCATATCATTATTCATCCTCTGTGCAGCAATACTTCTCTCTCTCTACACTCATATAATCCAAAAATTTCGATCAAGTTATTTCAACAGCAATATTATCAAGGCTTCAGTTCTATAGGAGAAATGTTATTCAACTTCCGTGCCTCTAAAGAAGCAACCTTACACACATTACCTTAAGATGCTACCTGGCTTAAGGCATTAACATATGTTGAACGTACAGGATCAGCCTGCTGGATGCTCGTGGTAGGGTGCTGCTGAATGTCTGGTTGAATGGGGCTGTTAAGAAAATCCATCAATACTTCGTCTCTGTTGTTGTCCTTTCTTCTGGAATTACTCTTTTTCACTGTGGCCTTTGGAGAAGATGTGAGAGAGGTTCCTTGTCCAGTCTGGAGGTTTGTGCCTTGTGTTAGGGCTGAAGTAGCATTAATTCCATAACTACTCAAATTACATGGCACACTTGATGAGCTCTGTAAACCTGACCTGTGGATCAGAGAAAAAAAAGGGGATTTTGAAGAATGAAGCACCACAATCTGTTAGGATTATAAATCTCTAACATTCTGCTTCATGATAAAAATAAATGCCTCTCATCCCTCATTAACCACCTACTGAGTACTCTCATCCTACATTCTTGTGATGGCATCCTGACTTCCACTTCCAATGTTATCACCTTTCCATGGTACTTTCCCTCTCTTTCTATATCTCAGTCAATGTCTAAGATGACTTCCTAAATGCTTCCCAAAGAATTAAATATCATATACATCTAATATTCTCAATTCATCAATTGTAGAACAGTATTCTAATGAAATTAATCAAGTGGTGCTCCATAGTTTCCAGTTAGGCTGAAAAAAAAAAATAGCTGTCACTGAGGTGGAACGCTGCAAGATACATTCAAAGAACCACATTCTTTACTTCAAACACAACTTCTTCTATGTGTGCACTGCAAATGAATTTTCTTTTATATGTAACTGTCAAGTGCGTATAAAGAATATACAGACATGAATGGGAACAATAACTCACTGATCTAAAGTCCCCGGACTTACTCTTGCAGTTCTCTTACTAACAATATCAAATTCATAACAGTATATCAGATAATCAAAAAAGTCTATTGGCTACCAACTTTGATTTAAAAGTATAAACAGCAACATGTACATTCATCACTAAATATTAAACTCAATGAAACCTTTTTTCACCTTTCATATCTTGTTGGAGGAGGAGTGGTGTTAGCAGCATCATACTTAAATGGTGGTTTAGTGGTGGCTGAATTTCTTCTTTCTTTACTGAGAACAGTAGCAGCTTCACTATCTAGCTTATTGAGGAGATGCTCAGCTCGACCAGCCAAGTCAGTTATCCAAGACATTCTCACACACTACTCACCTGAAATTAAGTTCGGGTTTTTCATAATTGTGGCAAGGGAGAGGACTATTATGAAGCAACTACTCCACAGTCAAGTGCTAAATTGATATCAATCTACACTTCAAGTTCCAGTACAACTTCACATACATATCATGAAAGCCAATGTATTCATACTTTGGATAAATCTTGTTTTATAACACAGATGTAAATAATACAGCTTAACAATAGTTATCATGCCACAGGATAATAATGTAATCTAAGATCATTAGCCAAGAAACTGAAGTTCTATTTTAAGCCAAAGAGGAATGGCACCATATCTATATGATCTAATGTATACACAACAGTACAGACCTGTTGGAAGTGTGACAAACATGCAAACTCTGCATTATCAATCAAAGATTACAATTAAACTTTTACATACATTCTATCATATATCTACAATGCTCTACAATGGTTAATTCTAACTGTGTATACTTACTGAAGCAACTTAAATTCTTTCTGCGAGTTCTAATTTCTTAGTACAGGAGAAAGGCAAATCACTCACATTCTTGATATACATATTGAGTTGCAAAATCCTTCAGCAGATGTTTTAATGAGAGCATCAGGTCTTAGACATGCAGACGAGAGGAACATACAAAGTAGATACCCAAAACATTCTAAGAGGGTTCTCGACAGGCTTCTTATCTTTGACTAAGGGAATGATTATGAAATATAAGACAAAAACATACACTTAATATCAAAGCTCTGGACTATAATAACTCTTCTTGTTATAAATAATGCCTTCCAAAATGCTTGAAACTATAAGAAAAAATGCTCAGCCAACATGAAAAAATTCTGTCATCATTCAGTGCAACATGGTATCATGCATAAGCATCAGCATATTGATAAATATCTCTAAGTCAACCTTCTATGTTGGATTAATTTTATGAAAACACACTGACAATAAGTAAGGAAACAATTAGTTATATAAATTTACTTTATAAGTATCAGCATACTGCTAAATATCTCTATAACCATCAACATATTGCTAAATATGTCAATCTTCTAAGTTGGTTCAGTTTCATGGAAACAGACTCTCTCTAAGTATGGGAAAAAGTTAGATAAATATATCTTATAACCTGTCACGACCATGTAACTGCTTTTCATAATCAAAAGCATGGTGGCAGACTATAGCTGCTTCCATACCATCAAAATATAACATACCTGCTGAATTTTGAGCAGTTTGATAACTGAAAACAAATCCAATCATGCCCACTTACTACCATTCCTACTCCATGTATGACTATGTATATCCCTCATTTCAAACCAGGTATTCCCAACTGCAGTCCTCTTTCAGCACATAACTCAACAAGCTGTTTATTTCAATCACCCTTAAGTGCCACATTACCCACTTTCGCACTCATATCATACCCAATCTCTTACATCAAAACTGCTGTCACACTCTCTCAAATTCTCCCTATATATACACCAATCTTTGTGAGTCCTATTGTGGTCAGATACATAAGCAGTGATAATCACCCACCTCTTGTAAGCTCACTCCCTTAAATTCCTTCACATATTTCAAAAACTCTTCCTTCAGTAGAAGTGCTGCTTCCTTAGCTTTCGCCCTCATACTAACCCCTGACTTTACCTTTAAGACATTCCCAAACCACTCTTCCCCCTTAACCTTGAACTTTGTTTCACTCAGAACTTGAACATTCATGTTCCTTTCCTTACATGCACTACTTATATCTCCCTTTTTCTTGTCTTGGTTACATCCTCTCACATTCAGCCACACTAGCTGTAACCTTTAAGGTGGATGAGCACTTCTTAATTGGCTCCTTCTTCCGCTCTAACTTTTAGAAACTAAAATACAAGAAGGGAAGGGTTTCTAGATCCCTAGTCCTGCCCATTTAGCCACCTTCTACAGCATACAAGTGAAAACTGTGAGGCTATTAAATGAACTGACATTATAAGACATTATCAACATAAAACCCAGCTGGAAGCAGAACTGGCAATGATCCAGGTCTGATGATTCAGCAGAGTTATTTAAAAACTACCAAGATGATAACATAATTCAGTGGGAAATATTCAGGATCAAATTTCTTGTTTTTTTTTAAACATTTGTACCAAGTGCATTAATGCAATTGCACGAAGGATACGAATTTGACAATGGCTTATTTCTGCTATCATTTCAGCTACTAGATGAGGTTTTAGTTGGTTCTGTTGATATCTTAATTAGCCCCACATTTGTCCTGATATACATATCTCTCATTATCATCACCCTATCAATGAATTAAAGAATAAAATATTGAGCTTAAAACTGTGCTTCACAGATATTACAGTATTTGATAATTTCGGTTTACACCCAACAAAAGTTATAAATTTATAAATCAAATATCTCCCTTAATATATCTTGACAAGATAAGTGATATATATTACAGTGCTTCTGAAAAATAGATCTATCAATTGCATAAAACAAATCTGTAACTTCTGTGGGATGTAAATTGTAATAATACTCACTACTGTTATGCAGTGTCCTTCATTTCATATATCAGTGTCCATATATATAAATTCATATGCAAATTCTTAAGGATATAATGTGCTTTTGTTTAATATTAATTTAATAATAATAAAAGGATATTTTAACAGTTTTGCCCCAAAGAAATGATGAAATATACAATAAATATGTCCCTTAATTTTCATTTATGTGCTTTGTCATATATCACAGTGCTCTGAAAAAATAGATCCATCGATTGCA
The DNA here is from genome assembly GCA_032273605.1 of Panulirus laevicauda. Classification (NCBI taxonomy): domain Eukaryota; kingdom Metazoa; phylum Arthropoda; class Malacostraca; order Decapoda; family Palinuridae; genus Panulirus; species Panulirus laevicauda. Next base: position 4,198 of record JAUTXX010227643.1, on the reverse strand, counting down.
CTTAACATCAAATTTCGTAATTTCTACAGGGTGTAAAAAGTAAAATACCCTGTATTTTCTAAATACCAAATACAAATGAAAGAACAAAATTAAATATTGCTAGGAAATAGCAATGTGGAACTTAATTGATAGATTACCTAAGAGTGATTTTGCTGGTGCCCTTGCGCTGCATAATTTCCTACTGGTCACCTTAGCATAAAATATTCTCTTGCCTTCAGTCTCAATAAAATCTGCGTTGTTCTTTAGATCATCAGTCTAAGAATTCGTTCGGGAAATATGAACCCTATAATTGCAAATGCAACATCCTGACCGTCACTGTCTCAATGATACAGGGGGAAACCACGACTCCCAATTACATACAACTAAAATTAACCAATCTTACTTACGTGGCAAAAGTTAGGTAATAATCTCGCCCTTCAAAAATAATCACCGCAAGTTTCTCCCTCCTTCACACATAACATCATAAACAGCGGTATCTAATTACCGCCTAACACATATATAGAGTAACAGGATACCATACGCGTGATGCAAAGCTCCTCCTCCCGACCATTGCAACTCACATCGCCATCCTCCAGCCTTGTTTGTTTTGCTTCTGGGCCAGACTTTGACGTGTCGTCTTGTTGCCGTTCGTACAACACCGTGAAGTCGGATTCACGCATACCACTCATGACATCACAAACAAATTAATTTCAGATTTCTTAATGTATCTAAGATCGTTACCGTGCCTTACTAGTGCATGTGTGTCAGTTTCTATGGGCAAATTATTGGCGAGCTTATGAGTATTTGTGATGTCGCAAAACTCGTCGAGATTATCGCCAAAAGATGGACGTCCTCGTAATGTGGAAACTAGACAGACGACGTCACTGGCCAAAATGGAATCCGTAGCGATTAAATCCAGCACTTGGGCTTATATGAACGTTCTTTGTCATCCAAGGACACCCTACTTAAACGTACATAAAATAAAAATAAAAATATAATCTTACTTATTTTTCGTATTTTTAAAACTGGGAAGTGACCCCTAACGGAGGATGTCAGAAAATGTTCCAGAAACCAAAAGACATATGGAAAATGGGACGGAAGGCCTGTTCCCTGTGTAAGGAAAAGTTCATAAATTTTTACAAACCACGAGATGGTGGGATGTTCTACTGGAGAATGTTCTGTTCCGTGTACAGGGATGCTCTACTGGAGAATGTTCTGTTCCGTATACAGGGATGTTCTACTGGAGAATGTTCTGTTCCGTATACAGGGATGTTCTACTGGAGAATCTTCTCTCCCGTATACAGGGATGTTCTACTGGAGAATGTTCTGTTCCGTATACAGGGATGTTCTATTGGAGAATGTTCTGTTCCGTATATAGGGATGTTCTATTGGAGAATGTTCTGTTCCGTATACAGGGAAAGGTCCATAATCATCCTATAAATCACAATATACACAATTCATCACACGTTTTTAAGCTGGTATTCTATAATTTTTCTGGTAACTTACCGGTTAGCTAAAAAAATGACGTGTACACAGGTCAGCTTAGTACAATGAACTAAATATTCATACGTTATAAAAAAAAATATACATCAAAATCAGGCATCCTGTGTAGTCGAGATTATCTCAGAAAACTAGAAACTAGAATTTGAATTAATCAAGATTCTCTCCTCCTTTAACCTGTAGAAAGTAGTTACAAACTTTCATCTTGATGGTTCGAATAGCTACACTTTCCCACTCCATGAGCCACATAGTCAATGGCGTGGCCAGAGTCTATTTCTGGTAAAATACATATTCTAATTTCACCAAGGTTAGTACATAAAGTATAATCATATAAACCTATTTTCGATGTGGTCCTCATAGTACATTCAAAGTAAAGTGAAGAAATATAAACTCGAACTATACATAACATGACTTCATGACTATAACTTATATCAAAGTGCAGAACATCGCTAATGGCAAAAAATTAATAATAATATAAAAATGAAGTACATACACACTAAGACATCACACCTAATTCATTCCATGTGTAAGTGATAACTTGTCTACATGAGTGTATTAATGACACCACAAAATGGTCTCCTGCCATTAAAAGCCACAACAAAATTTTTGTTGTTGTTGTTGTTAAGGTGTACATACATAACATGAACGCTGTGACCTAGCTGTCAAGGTCTTGCTTCATCTCTCTTTCTTTGTTTCTTTCTGGTCTGTCTCTATTCGTGCCTCCAGCTGTTGCACATTCTCTTAATCTGGGGCATAGTTTCGCCAGAGGAAGAAAAAAAAAAGACTAAAGGAACTGCTTTTTCATGTGCATTCAGAGGGCGCCGCCAAACGGCAAACGTGAATACTAACCCTTCGTGGTGTAGTGGGAGGGACGACCTCCAACAATATGGGAAGGATGCCATCAAAGTCATTAACCTGCCTTCGCATTTTCTCAGTTCATTTCGCTGAAGCCAGTCAACCCATCTTGCATCTCTACACTTTTTCTTTGAGCGATAGAAAGCGACTTGTCAGTGAGGGCAGGAATTGTGGATGCGATACTTATCGACGCAAATAAATTCAAGCGACCATTTCTTCTTTGAAGTGATGGGGAATAATCGTTCTACAGTAACATCTATCTCGCCCATGAACTGCTATTAAAAAATCTGGGAAACTTATCTGTGTATCCATGATGACAACCACATACCAAAATGAACATCTGCAATAACTCACACAATTCGGTGCAACATGTCACTACTTCTCCCGAGGATTTTCGTATCTTGCCACATAACGACAACAGAATATTCAGTGCCAGTCCCCCTGTGTGATATTCTGCCGGCTTAAGGACCTACTTAAACTCTTTACGGAGCAGTTTGGACGACGCCCTTTACTTTAAATGCACCAGCCACACACGACATATTGGTCTTATCTACCCTATCAGTGTGAGCTACAGCGACCCCGTTCATCCCTGTCTGTCCCAACACCGAATGCAGTTACATCATGAGGCGCCAGAGGGCACTGAATATATACGCTCAGCCGGAGCAGTTTCCAGTGGAATAATAGACATTAGCTTCACCGGGGAGAAGGTATTTTACTATTAAGTCGTCCCATTACCCTCAGGTTTGTGGTTCTCTCACTTTCTCCAACCTGAGTCTCCCTGTTAAGTGTGGCTATTTCAGCCAACGCTTACTTAATGAAGCTTGTCCAATATACCCGTTTCTTCTCCGTTGGTTGATATGGGAAGAATTGGTAGATAATTTGCCATGGGGGGAAGCTACGTCACTGACGCGTCCCTCGGGCGATCCATACCGATGGCTGGTTTCTGGAGTCTCGTCCAGTTTCTTCAGTGGTATTCGATGACGGGGTAACCTTGATCCACTGAAGAATTCACGTCTTTCTGGACCAAACACATCTCCGTCATGTATATATATTCTGAAATACTTCCTCCTTCCGTACGCTCTACAGCCTAGTCATCATTTTTCACATACAACCTTCCTTCATCATTGATAATACATGTTCTTAGCCTGAAGTATGTTGGAGACGTGCACCAGATAGCCCGAAACCAACTGCAGTAAGGGCTAACGGGGGAAGAGAATTCAGTCTTCCTCTCAACACTGACAGCAGACCATCTGCCCTGGCAGCTAACTCGTCTGAGGCGTCTTCACTGTCCTCTCTGTTGTCTTGGTGTCTATTGCATCACAGTTTCTGGCCAGTGCTTCAAGCGTTCTTGTTCTCGTTGTCCTTTAGTCCTGAATCCAACAGTGATCCTCTTTTGCCGATACATTCCAACAGTGATCCTCTTTTGTCGATACCTTCCAATAGTGATCCTCTTTTGTCGGTAACTTCTAACAGTGATCCTCTTTTGCCGATACCTTCCAATAGTGATCCTCTTTTGTCGATACCTTCCAACAGCGATCCTCTTTTGTCGATAACTTCTAACAGTGATCCTCTTTTGTCTATACCTTCCAACTGTGATCCTCTCTGCCGTTACCATCCATACATCGGCTGTCATCTGTGAGATGTAGTAATCCTCTTAGCGAGCTTATTGGCAGCGTCCAGACCGGAATGGTCATCGTCCTTCTTACACACAGAATCCTGTACGACAAAGATCGAGACCCATGATGAAACCTTGCATCGTATACGGGTTGTGCCCGGAACCTATCGTCCAATGTTGGCCGCTGCTGCTGTTTGGGCGTCTCTCTCTCTCTCTCTCTCTCTCTCTCTCTCTCTCTCTCTCTCTCTC
>JAUTXX010227533.1:0-14689 GCA_032273605.1 Panulirus laevicauda | reverse complement strand
GGCAGTCTCTCCTTTACAGCAATCACTTTTCACCGTAATTTTACGTTGTATTCATTTAGCAGCCACATATCTTGTGGTGGCACAGCTCTCTCTCTCTCTCTCTCTCTCTCTCTCTCTCTCTCTCTCTCCCTCCACTCCTTTTCACCAGCTTAAATAACTAACAAAGGAGCCGGGTACCTGTGGCCCTCATTAACGCTAATCCTCTCTGAATATTGGCAGCGATCCCGTCCCGGGTAAAAGAAAAAGAGAGAGAAGAAAAAAAGGGCGAGAGGCTCCCACACAAGAGGTCCCGGCAAACTTGTCCATTTACTCCATATATAATGAGCGTGATGCCCCCACACCCACCCACCTCCACCCTCCGAGCTGATACCAAGTCGACCATAAAATGGAAATAAGGGCAAAAGGGTTTGGACATTATCAGGGAAAAAAGAAAACTTTCCCGCCAAAACGATTTAAATTTAGACTTTCGTGAACTCTTTTATGCCACTTTCGAAGTTCGGATCCAATTCAGGAGGAGGAGGAGGAAGAAGATCGAAACTTTGAGTTTCATAAAGGATTATGAATACGTAATTAACAGCGAATGATATTTTGAAAGACGGACGTTTGAAAAAAAATATATGTATATGACCGACCAAATCAAACATCAGACTAGATCTTCCGCTTGGCAATATTCCTACATTCCATTAAGAAAAAAAAAATGACTAGGACTTAAACCCCCTTTCGAAAAATTTACTTCACAGTACGAGAAAGTCAATTAATAGGTAAGGGAGTTACAGGAAAAAAGAAATATCTCAAAAACGCATAAGAAGATTATATTGCCGACCAATATCCTCTCCCTGGAAAAAGACTCAAATAATTTTCAACTGACTCATAGCTGCAGGTCGTAGTCATTCCTAGCACCAACATCTCTGATGTGACTAAAATAAATCGCAATCAACAAATGAATTCTTCGTCTTGTGTATAACGAAACGACGTTCAACTGATGCTATGTATATTCATGTAAAAATATATTTAGGATCAAGCACATAAGACCACATACACACACACAGATAGATAGAGAGATCGAAAAATAAATAGATACGAAGTTTTTCCTACTCGATTGCCGTTTCTCTTTCACCCACTCCTATCACTAAAACGCAATCCTCTATCTTCTCTTCCCCTGAAGCCCATTTTCTTTTTTCTCTCTCTCTTCATACCGCTTACCCTCTCCAACAGCATTTTGGAGTTCTATTTGGAAATCTTCTATACTCTCACCTCAGGTCCTCATTTTCCCCTATTTGAGCTCTTGTACTATTCTCTTGGGACATCCGCAGCTGTCTCTTGTACTCCTCCCAATCACACACACTTCATCGCTACATATATCATCATACATTTACTACCATTTCAATAGCATATCAACCTCATCATCTAACCATACACTGCCTTATCTCGTAGTCCCACATCCTATCATGTGCATGCTACATCCTTTTCCGAGATAAGGAAGAGAGAAGGGGGGCCAAGTGGGGATTTTCATTCTAATGCATAGCTATCTGTTCCTGTCGCTACCTCGCTAACGAGGGAATTGGCCATTATGTATGAAGAAAATAAATAAATTCACAACTTCAGCTATTTCAAATTACATGTATTCTTACAGTGAAATAAAAAAAAGCTAAATAAATCTAATTGTCTTCACCTTTGGAGTCAGTCTTACAACCACTGCACTGCTTTATCTCTCAATATATATTGAAATCTTCGAAAGAAAATCGGACAAGTGGCTAAATATGCTGTTCCGGTGAGCCCTGGAGAGAAAATTATGCAACCTACGGAAAACAACAGTACTGTGACACTAGTAAGATACCCAGCGAGTCCTCAATTTAGCCTAGCCTTAGGCAAAATCTCGTCACAGGTCGAGAGGTAAGGTGGGTTCTGTCTTTCATTTCTCCCTCACTCCTTTGGCTCAGATTGGTGTCTTCATGTCTCACTTACACGTAAACTGCTGACATTCATTCCACGAGTATACCACCTCTCCACCACAAACAGTAATGTGTGACAACACGTAACTCACACCGACTAGTTCCCCGTAACTCAAAATTTTCCAGCTGTGAGCAAGAACCCTCTCTCTCTCGCTCTCTTCATCACACATGCACTTCAAATGTTGTGTATGTTTGTGTGTGGGTAACACTGTTTTGTAATGATGCGCTACACAAAATATTCCCCGCTCAATATATCCCTTTTCAACGCAGTTCAATGTCGGCACCTGCAATCACTGTGCCTCTGGGAGCACTGCTGTTATATCACATTCTCTTTGTCCCACTTTCACACAAAATATTCAATAAACAACCGAATCAGCATCCCTCCCCCGGCCCCCCGTTTTTTTGTATATAGTACCAGTACACTGTTTTACTTACCACATAAGGACTTCAGACACATGCATATATTTCAATTCCCTCGGTGTAGGACTGAACACATCAAACGCATAGTAATGGACACTGAATTCAGAAAGCTCGAATCTTGGTACTCACCAATGGGTCCGTTCTCTTGCACCTCGCCGAACATAGTCGTGTTGGGGAATTTGGGGGCGTTGTCGTTGATGTCCTTCACCACCACTGTGACGACCGTCTCCATCACGTGCACTCGCCCTCCGCGCCACTTGCCCTCCAACATGTAGCCCGCAGATGTCACGTTGTAAATGTCGGGATGCTTCGAGTACACAAGGAAATCCTTGCATTCCTCCTTTTCGTCTCCCTCGACGGTGAGGAGCCTGCCGAATTCGTCGCTGTCATACAGGAGAGAATCTACCGTTCTTTTTCTTCTGGTTGTGGTCTTCTTGTTCGTGGGGCTGGTCTTGTACCTACTAATTCCATTATCTCCATGAAGGTAGCTGCCTGTGGCCATGTTCAAGCTACTGTTAGTAGGCCGGTGTGGAGTGCTTGCCAAGCGCAGTACAGGAATGTCAATGGATCTCTTGCCTCTGTTAAGCTCTGGCTTGGATGTGGTTCGATGTCCCTCCGCCGATGGTACTCTGACTGCCTTTGAGGAAGCGATGGTTTCAGGAATATTTAGATCTGCAGTCGCTTGGGAGTTCGTAGTATATGTTCGATATACCTTGTTTTCAGTCGTGGCCTTTCCTCCACTGGAGGAGTTGGTGGACAAATGTTGCCGCGGTCTGATTTGCTGTGAAACAAAAGATGAAGTTTCTTTAGCGACAGAGATAGATGGTTCCTCTCGTTTACCTGAGTGGCTGTTCATAGTCCTACTCACTAACGGCTTCGCAATTCTGACCAGTTTCCTGTCTGAGGTCATGTGGAAGCCATTCAAGTACCTCGATGATCCTCCTTGGATGCCTTCAAGATCTTTTCTCCCATGTTCCATCATTCTTCTTTTGTCTACCTCACTGTCGGTCGGTAATACAGTATCAACGTTTTTGAAATTCATCATATTTCTGAACCGTCTGAGTGAGCCATACGTGTGCACGTCTCTATCTCTCCCCCTTCTGACTGCATCAGGGGATTTTCCATACTGCCTTGACCTGGAGAGTCCATTTGGGTGGATGCGATACTTGGCCCTAAACAACGGAATACCTCTTGTGGAGTATCTACCTTCGGTTCTATATTCCTTGGCATGTCTCTGTGCAGCCCGTAGCTTGTTGGGTGCCCGGCTGGTCATCCCTCTCAGCCGTGGTCTGTAAGACCTTAAGGCCAGACCCGACTCTTTTACCTCCCTTAAGAAATGCGGTTCTCCCTCATTGTGGGGTCGTGTGGGAGACGAGCTCACCCTAGACTGACCATTTCCACGGAGCTGTCTCATCTGCAACATCCATTTCTTGTGGTCGTTATGGCTACTTATGCTCGAGTTATGGCCTCCCGGACACACTGACCTGGTTGCAGTGTCTGTAAGTTCGGCTCTCGGTGCATCGTCATCTTCCTTTCTTACATTTCTCCTCCTCACTAAGATATCTACAGACTCCCGGGGATAACTTAGGGATATTTCAATCTCTCGATCAGCATGATGCGCACCTTCGTAAGTTATATTTCTTCTGGAGTGATTTTCTTTGTCCTCTTCGATTCTTCTATGTCCATTCTGTCCTCGTCTAGATTCCTCAGTGCCACTGGGAACAGAATGAGTGTTGGTGTGAGCTCGTTGAAGAGCTCCTGCTGCGCCTCCGGCCGCCGATCGTGGATATCTCGGGAAAAACTGTGAGGGCTGCCCTCTCTGTATAAGGCCCCAAGGGCCCTGGCCGTCACGGACCTGAACCCTCACCTTCCATACGCCTTTACCACTGGGGGGATCACGGTCCAGCGCCTGGAACAACATAGTAAAATACAGAATATTAATGGCCAGAAGCTCCTTTTTTCCTGAATAGGGGTGGATATGCTAACTTTGTTTGGGGGGCTGAAGATTTTAGTTTAGGAATTGAATTCATAAATACAGTAAGACAAAAGGAGTTTCATTTTTTAAGACGGAGTAAACTTGGACAAATGAAGCAGGTCTGTCACACAGGGGAAAAACCTGGATGATATCATCTGATGCTTGAAGCGGGTGCTGGGGGTGACCAAGAGATCCGACGGAAAAGGTGAAGTGTCAATCCTTACCTTTAGGTCTCTTCCTACTCCTCCCTCTCCCATTGCCTCTCCCATAACCTTTTAAATCCCCCCCCTGACAGCTCCCGTCATAAAGGTGTTGACAGGTGAAACTCCTCCTCCCCACCACCAGGAAGGGGAAGGTGTTTCGTGAAGACGAATTGATCCGCTGGGATCGTTCGTGGGAGCACCAGACGTCCCAGTTGGTCAAAGCCAGGAAACGTATGAGAGTTCTCCTCTCGCATCACCTCCGGGTCTACCAGTAATAATAGCTGCGTCTATCCCTCTCCCTTTTCAGTGACACCAGGACATAAACGAAGAGGTAAATCCTTCGTTCGTTCGTGCCTCAGTATATTCCACCTTTGTCCTCCTATTTCTACTGTCTCTCTCTCTCTCTCGGTGAGAATGTCAGCGGCATCATTTCTCGTCACAGGATTATCTTCGTTCAATCAACAGGATAGGACTAGCTAATCTGAGACTACCTCGCGCCATAGGCAGCCTCGACGCCCAACATAGTAAGGGAAAAGTTGTTGAATTTTCACTCAGTGTTGAAGCAGACCAAACATGATATTTAGGAGTCATATATGTGACGCGTGACCACGTATCTTGTCGACCTGGCTAGACAACAAGATCCAAGCACAGAACGCTTGTCTTCAAGCAAACGTATGTTTGTGGTAAGCCATATGTGGACGAGAAAGGTCCAAAAAATGTGGATGGTGAATATCAGAAAAATGTGGACGACAATATTCTGTCCACACACACACACACACACACACACGAGGGTAAAACCCACACGTGGATGATAGTCAAATCATGTTATGTACAGAGAAGATAACTCATTTGAACAGTCAGGTGGTTAAGCCCGTGACACATAATGATGCAAGCGAACCAAAATGTATATAATTATGGAAATCCAGCTAAGTGTGGACAGTGATAATTGTTCAACAAATGTGGAGACGACCCTAAGGTACAATGTGTGAATGATGATGTGCTGCGAGTTGCATATGAGCAATGATAAGCCGGCCACTTCCGGGTATCAGGAGTTACACTTTCCATTTACTGCATTTCTAACACACACACACACACACACACACACACACACACACACACACACACACACACACAAAATGAAATACAATAATTGTTATATTGAATATCAGGGTTTTAACTCGTCTGTTGTAAAAATAACTAGACAACTCTATCAAAGAATTTTACGAGAATATATGATTACAAAACAGTAACAGAGCAGGTATTAAATTCAATAATTATATTAATTGGGATGTGGTAATATTTTGAGCAATCCAGTTCGAAATATTTAGTAATATCATAAAGAAAAAGATCGATATGAAAATCATAATTTGTAGAAAAATACGAGACAACGTTGCGTTACATCTATATGGCATTCTTACCCGGAGTTGTACGAGTTCTCCCGTACGAGAGTTGATGGTGAAGAAGGCGTCATCAGGGGCGTAACCGTCGATGCCGTCACCTCGTATCGTGTAGAGCAAATGCTGGTTGTCCAGCCAGTCCTGATCTCTCGCCTCTACCTGTAAAGACGAGGTCAATCAGACGTGTCGCCAAGAACGTCTCAGACGTTATACTTTGTTGCTATGGATATGTACTTGTTGTGGACCTGTGTACAAGTTGTAAAGCTGTGTTCTTAAATGAGTCATCATCACAGAGTCCAAAATGAGAAATGAACAGGCACTAACATGCGAGGGAAATTTGATTTACGCTTTAGAACTGTGTACGTGGGTTGAGAGTGTATATGACTGAACTGAAAGGCTTTATATACCTGATCTACACACACACACACACACACACACACACACGTATACCTTAAATAACCAAAGACACAAGCTGATGTCCCTCAGACCACAGCTTTAACAACCGCCACAGCTTCGGATATACGTATATGATCAGCCAAACAAGGCGGGCCATACATGGACACAAGGCAGAGACGCCATACCACACTGACCAATGCCAATAAGACACCCACACTGTCTGTAGATATAACTCAAAGAGTTCCGCGAGTTCTGTATTTCGGACCATACTCAAAGGCCCTCTTCGGCGTTTCCTGAAGAGGGTCTTCGAGCTGGAATAGAAATATACAGTTATCAGAAATCTTCTTTAATTCTCCATTGTGGTTCTTAACTTCGTACACGGGTGTATTTGCCATTGATGGCTAGAATCATGAAGGAGGTGCAAAATAACATGGTGTGTTAGGCCCTAACATGATGAGTCTGTTCTCCGTTTTACAGAATTCAACCTCAGAAAACGGAAAGTTATGGATGTGAAAGAGAGAGACATAAGCAGACCAGAAGGCGGGTACCACATATAGGAGACCGCATTACAAGAACTGTACTTCATGAAGGACAAAGGAGGTAACATAAAGACGACCAATTCATCAGATCATCATGTAAAAGAGTCTTAAAGGAGGCGAACTGTATCCTGGAGTCATGGTCATTATAGCCTTCATGCACACTAACAGAGGGAGATCTAAAGGAAGGTATCATAAAGTGTCCATTTCACCTAAGTTCGAATACTCAGCATCATTCTAGTCTCCCCGACTTGGGACGCTACATGAAACTTGGGGCAAAGGTTGTTATAAGGAGACATGAAACGGCCTCGATCTGTGTATTGTATATGCAGGGTGGGTAGAGACCTGGTGATCATGCATAAACTCTTGAGAGGCTTCGACTTCGGTAACAGAGGAGAGTCCTATCACGTCAGAGGAATCCTGAACAAGAGGCAAAAACTAAGAATGATGAGGAACGCGAGGAAGAACTTCTATAGCAATAGAGTTGTAGTCATACTGAATAAAGTAAACGGAGAGGGAAAGAATATAATCAGTCCTGGAAAACAACAAAACCTCGACGAAAAAACATAAGTATTAACAGTGAGATATCGCGAGCGTAGAACTCATTCTCTATACGCTCAGACAGACAACAACATTAGATGCACACAAGTGGAGATAGTGAAACCGGAGGGATACAAGAACCTGTTAGCATATGCTCCAGGGGGAGGAAGAACTATTGACCCCCTCCTGCATCAGTATGTCGATGCACACACGCCTGAGTCATGAGGTGCAGACACACCAATACCAGATATCTCGTTCATGTACGAGAGACTGAATGCTCAAAGCGTCTTCTACACAGGAAACCTGCACTTACGCAGAAAGGCGGTCGAGAGCATCTCGTTAATGAGGAGATACAAGGGAAGCATGTAGAAACCCGACTGCCATGGTTAGATAACACAGGGGACGGGATTTACGTAGCAGAACAAATTCTTCATGAATATAAACTAGGCAGCAGGATTCCACAGTCAGTTTCGAGCAGCGGTACAAGAGGTTCTGTGAAGTGCAAACACAAGGAGTCAAAAGAAGAAAGAAACGTAGTTTAATGTCAAAAAGCCAAAGAATAACAAGAGTCTTTCTAAAGGGCACAACAACCAGAAGCGAAAATATAAGGGCTAAAATAAAATGATTATAGGAGATTAAGGAAGGAATAATGGAGCTTCGTAAGGCTTCTCTCATGCAATTTTTCGCGGCCTGGGCTCCTCTAGCGTGCGCTCTGTGGTATCCAACAAAGCCCTACCGGTGGAACGAGATCCACTGAGACCCTTTATAATAGGCTACACAAGAAGTAGCTTGCAAGTAATTCTTGCCAATTAAGGGAGCACCTACATCAGTCTACCCTATTCCAGCTCCATCATCCACGTTTTTTATGCAATACTCCGGCAAATGGAACTGCGTGCGCAGCTGGAAAAAATGGAAGGGAAAGCTGCTCAAAATAGGATTTTCAAAGCCCCAAATTTTCGTACCCTGGGCTAACCTACTGCACAAGCGCTGCCTGCCAAATGGAGAAGGGCAAGAACTGTCGTCAGGAACGGCGACAAACCCATTACAAATGTAGACACGAAGTGGTACACCATTAGTTATATTGGTACAAGTGATGAGCACTGCGCCGTGTTCGAAGCAATTACAAGACGAGGACAAACGTGTTGAAACACATTATAACCAAGCCTAGCTTAGAGAGCAATCAATCTAATACGATACACGTGTATAAACATCTCACTAAATCAGATAATACAATAAATTAGATTCGTTTCCAGATATAGCAAAAGGAGGCAGCATCATCCTGCATCATATAGGCAATCATTTTCCTCAATGGAAAGATGCTATGAATACCCGAGGCATATAAACATTAAGGGCCCAAAATAACGCGGGAGCTGATCACCGACCATAGTCGCACTATAATCAATGTGCAGGGATTCTACGCCTCTGGAACAAACGTCCCCGACGTGTCACGTTGTATTCCTGGAACGCCAAGAACTTCCTGGATCACCTGTGGATTAGTGTGTGGCACAAGGCGTTTTCCAGATCCACAAGCCACGGTGACTTCAAAGTGTGAACAGCACACTATGCGAACACTTTTCCGACCTTCACATACTGGAAATTTCGGGGAAGCGAATGTCCTAAGAGACATTTGGAAGTGGATACCGAATACCCACTCGATGATGGAAGTGAGGAGGGGAGGTTCCCACCGCCACACAGGGAGTGTCATGAATATGGAGGACTAAATACTTCTAACAAAAGGAGTCCGAGGAACTCCACTACTCTGCTCCTTGCACTCTTTCCAGGAGTGAGTGAGCAGAAAGGCGAAGGAAGCGGCGTCGCGACGAGCTTCATAGGTTCACGGTATCTTGTCCAGGTTTGCCGCTTCCATGAGCTGACGGAGGGACCATTCCCATGTTAGTCCAGGAACAGGGGCGAAGTGTGTCAGGTAAGACGAACCAAGAGTCCATGTGACGCTCACTGCGTAGCACTTTCAGACACTGTCTTGATATGGGGACCGGACACAATGGGATATGTACATCGTACTGGCCCAACGCTGGGATGACCATAGGATCCAAGCGGCGGCCTTCCAGCCGTGGAGGAGCAAATGGCACCTCAGAACCAACTCTGGCAAGAATCTCATGTTAAGGCTTTGATCTGGAACGACCGTAGTCCGGACGCAACAGCAATGAGGAGATCTGTCGGAGATATGTTCCCGGGGGTAACGCGGGGTTTCAAGAAGATCTGGGGACTTTCTGAAGGAACTAGAAAGGAAGACGGTCCCGACGAGGTGGGGACGTTGTAGAGAGGAGAGGAGAAAAAAGAAATGCTTTAGAGATCCAGAAACCGCTGATAAGGGGTTGATCCCGAAACCATAATGGCGGGGATCAGCCACAGCGGCCACAAGGTAGGACACATGGCTGAAGTAGCCCGTTTCATGTCATGAAAAAGAAATGAAAAGAAATTGGATGGCGATCCCTTCCGAGATACGTGGTGAATTAAATTGCCTGCCGGAATGCTTGAGGAGCCTTCCAACGCGACGGATACAGTCTGGTGGACGATTCCCGTAGGCCTTTCATCAAGTCGGTCGCCGTCCGCTGTGTGAAGTGATCCTGGAAGACTCACAGGTTGTGGTCCAAGGGTGATGACGTAACGACTTCCCTACTTGCCTGAGGTCGTGGCCCTCTATGCAGCAGCAACGGAGTAGGTACTGGAGGCAGGAGCAACAGGACATAAGTCGTGTGCACCACGTGGCTGGGTTATGATACTGGGGCAATGAATGCTCGACTCCGTCAGAAATGAAGTTGACTCGCAAGAGCTCGTATTAAAAGGACTACATTGTTCCAACCGATGGGAAAGGCGTCCTGACCCTTTATCTCCGTGGGTCGAATCCTTGTAATGAAGGCAGAAATCTTCGCATTATCCGGGATCGCTAAGAGATCCACAACCGGTAGACCTCATCCGTCTACGTGTGATAAAAAGTCTCAAAGAAGCAGCGACCATTCCACTAACAAATCTCGCCGTCTAGGTGGGTAGTCGGTCCGGACATTCTGCGCCTATGGAATGTACGTCCCCGACAGGCCACATTGTTTGTCTGGAACGCCAAGAACTTCATGAGCCACTGGTGGTTTAGTATGTCCCATCAGGAGCTTTCCAGATCCAAAGCTCCTGTTGGCCAGTAGAATCAAGCGCTCGACGACCCTTGCTTGTTGATTTAGAATACCACCACTTCGTTGTACATTCAGACACATAGGATTGGTTACGAACTGTGGGAACCTGAAACAGGAAGAGCAATGCTGCTATCAGTTTCTTGGCACTGATAAGCCATTTCCAGAGCCTATATGACCACTGCCTTGCCTTGCGACGACTAGAACCCCTAGCCCAAGTCCGGAGCCTCCACCGTGGTGAACAAGGGTTAGGGAGGGTCTGTTCAAGGAGTGCTGTAAGATAAGAGACGTGGAGAAGGTGACGTAGAGCGCGTGGAAATGGGATGGGAAAATTCCGTCTGTGCGAGCCAAAGAAACGGCTCCTCTTCCCATGTCAGTCTGCGATGCCATAGACGTTCCAGTGGATTTACTCCCGCTGCTTAGTTGAAATGGGGAAAGAGACTCTCCTGCAAATGACGAGAAAAGGTGATCGACAACTGTCGCGGCAAACAGTTTGCGCTGAGTGCGTTTCCTGTTGTCGGCCGAGAGACTGAGTGCCCAGCTACCGCGTCCCATTCCATTCCGAGTTATACCATCCGTTGGGAGGGGACCAGGAACGACTTCCTGAAGTTGAACTGGAACTCTACATGATTTCGGACGTCCTGATGGTGGTGCCGAACATGCGAAACGTCGATTGAAACGACGGAGCAATTATCAGCCAGTCATTGAGTTACATCATCACACTGAAGCCTTACTGCGAGTGTACCAGGCCAGCACCTTCGTCAACTTGACGAACACCCGCAGTGTAATGGAAAGTCCGAAAGCATTACGGTAAACTGTAGGGTTACGTTGCTCGCCTATCACGCCAAAAAGCTTCCTGAACCTTTTGTGGACTGATACGTGCCAATGCGTGTTTTCCACATCCAAAGTTGGCAGCCCTAAACACATCCGAAGGTGGAGAAGCACCTGAGTGACGGAGACTATCCTGAACTTCCTTGTGCCGATAAACTTGCTTTTCTCTTGTTAAGAGCACTCAAATCGAGGGCCAATCTGCCAAAGGGAAAAGTCCTGTCTGGGCTCAATAAATGGTCGGGATAGGAAAACTGGAGACGTGATGGGCTCGACCACTCCATCCACCACCATTTTCTGGACGTGATCTTGAATGGTTAGGGAGATATTGGTAAGGACGAGGTTCTCCTGAGAAGTGGCCGTCTTAACCAAGTCCCTGATAGGCCACTCCTGACCACTCTGTGGGCCTAAGTCCTCCCCCCCCCCTTTTTTTCAGGAATCTTAGTGTGCCAACGGAGAAAGCTATCTCGACGTCGTTTGTCAATGTTAACGTTGGGGCTTCCTCTTGAAGATAGGTCGTTGATGTCCGTCCTGCCGTCTGTCCGACGACGTGAAGGAGTGGCCCGGGCCCCCACCACACATCCAAACTGTCAACTTACACCCGCAAATTGAGGCATTAGAGATTCAGTAGGAAAGACTCCCATCTTCTGACCTGCCAAACCTGGTTTGGGGACAATCTTAGCGGCTTGGTCCCCTCGGGTTAGTCCAATTTCGACGACAGGAAAGCATAGCCTTAATATTGACGGACCAGACGTTTTGGGAGCATCCAACCTTGTGTCTAGCGAAGTCTGCGGAAATGACTGTCTTCCTTATTGAGTCAGGGTACCACATAATGACGAAATTCTTCACTTAAACAAGTTTCCATGAACCATCTCCGAACTGGCGACGATAGAAGACGACTAGTAGGCCCTCTACATCCCGAATATGCCAATCAGTTGGTATCCTGATCCACGTAAGTGCCATTCTCCAGTGTTGTTGTGATGAGCAGTTGGACGATACGACGCTGATGCGGTGGTGAATGGCCGGCTGTGGTGGACGAAGTAATGGGTCGGGGAATGGGTAGGGTTGAATGAGGTAATGGGGTCCCTGTGCCTGGAGAGGTGGTAGGTTGGAATACGTTAATGTACAAAGGCAACCACAGTGTCATGCGATTGTCTTAAAACTATCCTCCTGAATCTACGAATGTTGATACTTCCTATTTAGTGATGAATTATAATGTTACTGCCTCTTAGCTGCTGTGTTACGTAGTCTATGTTCTTGATATCAGCTTTAAGGCAACCACGGCCTGATGAAATCTTCTCTGAAGCCAATAAAAAAATTGGTGTAGTATGGAGCCGTAGTTCGGTGCCGATTTATGGGGAGAAATGTTCCCCTATATGCGTACGTTGTGTGCCAGCACATTATCATATGGCATGTCAGGTGTATAAAGAATCGTAAACTCATAAGAGCCGATACAATTTCCCGTCGCGAAATTAATACTTTCCAGAGACAGAGGACGATGAGTGCTGGATAACGGGATCGAAGCAGGGCCTAGACTCGCTAATAAAAGGCGGTCATGATCAGGAATCATGGCAAATATATTTGGAGACCTGGGCATCAGACACGTTATGCAACGTAGGGTAAGCCGCGTTGGAGATGTTAGGGAGGGTTCAAAAGAGTACAACACGCACCGTACTCGAAGTACAGGAATTAAGCTACTGTGAGACATAGAGGCAGAGGGAAAAACATGATTAGCGTTAAATTTCTCAAAGTATTTGACAGGAGTAGCATTTTTTCCTAAATGTATGTGACCATGTCGATTTGGAGAAATTCTGTGAGACGGGGACACATTCAAAGAAATCGTGTGTCAGGACACCGTGCAAGGGTACACTCAGAAAAGAAAGACCTAACATTAGTAAACACGTGAAGAAAACCTATGGGAGGAATAATGCAGAGAGCACAACTAAATTCAAAAGACTGTAAGATAAGCAAGGCTGGGATGAAGGCCCCATGAGTGAGACGCCTCCCTCCACACAGACACAAAGACAAACCTGTGCAGCCAATGCATTTACACACAAACCCCCTTGGCTACACAGTCTCCCATCATTCTCCCAACTCCCTCTACTCTAAAAAGCGAACCCTCTGGCTATCAAACCTCCCATCATTCTCTCCCCACTCCCCTCTGGCTACACATCCTCCTTTATTCTCTCTCCCCACTCCCTTCTGGCTACACAACCTCCTTTATTCTCTCTCCCTACTCCCTTCTGGCTACACAACCTCCTTTATTCTCTCTCCCCACTCCCTTCTGGCTACACAGCCTCCTTTATATTCTCTCTCCCCACTCCCTTCTGGCTACACAACCTCCTTTATTCTCTCTCCTCACTCCCTTCTGGCTACACAGCCTCCTTTATATTCTCTCTCCCCACTCCCTGCACGCAGCTCTCCCCGAGGCGACACTGAACACTGACCTTCGATATGGCTAGAGGCAGGTCGCGATCATCCTCCTCGATAACCGTGACCTGTGGGTTGGGCGAGAGGAACTCTGGGGTGTTGTCGTTGACGTCTGCCACCATCACTTGCACCATCGTGTGCACCACCTCCCCGCCGCCCTCTGCTGACACCATCAGCTCGTGCTGTTGTAGGGGGGTAAGAAAGACCAGAAGTTTAAGTGGTGGTGGTGGTGGGTGATACACTGCCGAGGGAGGCGATGTATTCCACTGATGTGGTTTACATCGGGAATCTTTGCTGTGGTGGTGTTGGAGGTGTGTGTGTGTGTTTGTGTGTGTGTGTGGTGGGGGATAAATGGCCTATTGAAGTGGTCTAGATTGGGAATGCTTGCTGCGGTGGTGTGTGTGGGGGGTAGTGGGTTGTTGAAGTAGTTTACATAGGAAATGGTGTTGATAGGAATGCTTGCAGTGGTGGTGTTAGTTGGAGTGAACTATTGAAGAGGTTTAGAACAGCAATGCTTGCAGTGGTTTCAGTGGTAAGGAACTCCTCGTAAGTGCATTAGACTGGAGAATGTTTGAAGTGTTGGTATTAGGTACAGTGAACTGGTGAAGTAGTTTAGGTCGGGAATGCGAGTGGCAATATTCCTGGCAGTGGTCTTGAAAGGAAAAAAAAATGTACGTGGTTGTGTTGACGACAGTGGGTTCACGGATCAGGATGTCCGTGATGGTGGTGTGTGTAAGTGGAATGTTGCAGTGGGTCACAACAAGTATGACGAGTGGTACACTGTTGGTAGTGGACCACTAACGGCAGACTATGGGATACGAGTGTCCATATTGTGACACACACACACTCTCTCTCTCTCTCTCTCTCTC
>JAUTXX010227422.1:1413-14690 GCA_032273605.1 Panulirus laevicauda | reverse complement strand
CAGGAAGTCATTCGATGTGCAGAACAACTTGCTCGTTTATCAACGTTATTTCTCGCAAATTATTTGGTTCAGGACAATGAAATATCGCATAGAAAATATATGGGCGCATCTAAAGTCATTTAATATCTGTACAAGAATCCCAAAGGGAGTTGAAATTATAGCCTAGCTGACTGAATGAATGTACCCGATGTATCAGAAACGACTTCCCCATACTACTGGCACTGGATTGATTTTTTTTTATTAGTCCAAATTGTTAACTTCACATCCAATCACAGCCTTGTGCTTTTACAATGATTTTTAAAACAGAAATCTGTTATTCCTAAGACATGATTATTGAAAACGCTTCTCATTCTTATACAGTATACTAGATTATCATCTTAAAGCAAGAAAAAGGTAATGAATATTTGGTAGACGTTAGGGGGGTCATTATAGGGAAAATATATCTAAGAAAATCTTAACGGTGGATTCGGTACACTGAGAATGAACTTATTCCGCGTGCACGATCACCTCAATGTTGTAACTTAGGTCTCTACGGTTGGTAATGTTAGCTACCTGGTAATTTAACCACAGTTGAATATCAACATTCTTTATCATGTCTTTAAAGTGGTCATTAATTGTAGAATAAAATTTTACTCTAAATCTATTGCTGTATTTTTTTGTCAAGTTTTTGATAGAAAGGAGAAAATGACAGCGTCGTCTACACATAGCACAGTTTTCTTCTACCACACAAATTAGAGATGAATAAAGAATTACACTTAGCAGACATGACGTTTCTGCTGTGAACGACCATACTGACAACATTGTCTTGTCTCTTTGCACTCACTTCTTTTTGTCTGTGGGCGTGGAAAAACGATGGACGTTATAGCTTTGAACTGTTCTTCCATTGTTTTTCAAGTCCTGGGTGCACATGCATACACAGAAAAACTTTACCAGCGTAAAAAGAAAGAAAGAAAAAGTTTTGCTGCCATGATCACCAGTTTGAAAACGCGACGTCGCGTGTAGTTCGACTGTGTACTGTTCCCATTGTGTTAAACCTTGGATGCATAATTACAACTTTACTCATAATGAATTTAGGTAAGCTATTAGGTCTATATGAGTGTCCACATTTACCTGGAAGTCTTTTGAGGCCTGGAACACGTCATATACGTGGTAGTCTGAGATTTCGGAGGAGGAAGCGTTGGAAAGTTGCCGGGGAAGTTGTCCATTTCAACCCCAGCCATGATTATCACTATTCGAGGATACCGAATAATCCGCAGTGCAGAGTGACATATTACTGAATCTGTAACCGTCTGTATGCTTTGATACTGTTCACCAGATAATGGTTGTTGGTCGGGAGCCATAAATGACAAGGATCATTTAAAGAATCGCTGGGGGAAGGGTCATTGGTCACCCATCAATTACGAGTTTAAATGAGATGATCGTTCGACGGGAAATTCAGCGTGTTAAATGTTATTCCTGTGATATGAGGATTGTTTGACGGGAAAGTCAGCTTGTTAAATGTCGCTGTTCTTGTGAATTCGTGATATCGATTTTATGAAAATGCCTACAGAACGCTAACTTGGCTTACGTGGTCCTCAACCCTATAAATAAAGATATTAATATAGCATTATTGAGCTACCGTTTTCTGTGCCCTTCTCCCAGTCTCCACATTTCCTTAATAGGTTTATGCAAGCACTCCCCGTAACAAAGTGTTACAGCTCTGCACCCACTCTAATCTTGTTCCCAATTTTGGAAAGTGGATAGATTCCGATTTCCATTCTCCCATTCCATTCCGCTTTGCCTCTCTTAACGACACACTGGAAACATTTTGGGTCGTATAGTTTCTCCTTGGGTAATTAGTATCTATTATCATTATTAATATTTCTACGAATGTTCATGAGGCATTTTCGTCATGCAGTTTCCTGTACGTGTTTGATCACAAAATTAATTTATTAAATCCAGTCCAGCGGCCGGACTCCGGAGTCGGTGCAGCAGCAGCTGCTGCGATCGTCTGCTGTAGGTGTTGGTGGCGGACAGTGCCAAGCTAACCTATCTTCTTTATTTCCTGTGAGAAACTGTCATTGGTGAATATTGATAAAGTGACACTGTTCTTGTTCTCATTACATCGTTGACTCAAGTGAAAGTGGTAGCTTGTAGGTTTGTGATGACTGGAATGTCTGTAGTTTTTTTAAGAATACATTTTCTGTCAGGTTTGATATTACCAATTTTTCCCCTTTAGAATGGATGCACCAATATCTGTCACTGTGAGCCGATACAGTGTCAAATTGCCTTGTAAGAACTATTTTAAGTGTTACATACCCCCAAGCTTTACTTTTCCTAAGTGGTGTTTATAGAACAGTAAACATGTCAGCCAAGCTGCTTCTGGTTGTTATTTTTAAACCATATCGACGCAAAACGATAGAAAACAACATATGAAATTTTTTCCATAAAATTGGTCAAGAACTGTTGCTTCGTTCGTTAAGTATGCCTTCAGGTATAGACTACATTCATTAAACTGGAAATCCGCGATATTTGTAGTAGCGACAACCAATAATAACCATGGGTAAAAATGTATTATGATGTATATTATTGTATTAAATGCCTTTATTTACTGAGACAGGAAAAGATCATGAATAAATTAAGTAAAATTGATTCGTAAGTGCTTATCAAAATTTTCATTTTATATATTAAGGTTGGTAGTGCATTTTTGTATCATCAGGTTATATTAGGAATAGAGAAAAATAGATCATAGATCTATTTTCCTATATTGATGGTGACTTAAGAGGGTATCTCCATATCAAAATTAGTTGTTGTTATTGAGTAATTTTGTATGGCGATTGTTGTATTGAGTTTAGAAAACACAAGTTGGAGAGATTGACATGTTTAATTGTTTTATAAGTTAAGAAACAATATAGTGGTGAGGGTCATGAATTTCAAGTAATGGGAAGGGTATATTGATGTGAATATAAATGAAACTTGTAGAATTTTAATAGAACCTACGAAAACCTTGCCTAACCTTTGTAGCGGCGTAAAATATAGTATTTGGTATCTTCAAATATACTAGTCACACCCATGAACGAGCTTTCTTCTGTCAATATACGTCTGCAAACAGATGACAGACCAGCAGCCATTCTGTCAATGCTCACTTTCGCCACAAGCAACCATTACACATTAACATTGGTATTCTGGTGTTTCTACAGTAAATATTAGTGACTATGTTAGGCTGTGCAAGGTTTTCAAGTTCTGATGAAATATTGTACGTTACATTCACTTCTATGTAAAGTAACCCCACATTATCCTTGATTTGATATTCATAACCCTCACTATTATTACTTAATTTGATGTTACGGATGAAATCTAATACTTGGAAGTATGTTATGCATTTTTTTTTTTTTTTTTTAATATTGCACAACTATTACAGAACAAAATTTCTTAGTATCCTCTTCTAAATGATATGGAACTAAACTAAACTGATCTTTACTAAAGATGTGAAATAAGCCAGGCTAAAAGTTTGGTTTAATTGTGGAACATTAGTGATTTTGTAGTTATGGTGTTGTGTGTGGAGAATATAGTATGTGTTGGAGCATGAAATAATACAAATTTTTGTATGTGTAATTCTTGACAATAGATAGATAGCAGGGAGGGCAATGCTGGTCAGGGAAATTATAGTGTTAAAAAAATGTTGAAGTGAAACATTTGTGGAAATCAAGAGGACCCAGTAAAACTTTGTCTAACCTCCTGTAGGAAGTGAAATTTACCTAATTGTCTCAGTTGTTTAAAAGAGTATAAGAAATTGTTATTCTCATTTTTATGTATAATGATGTGTTCACAAAAGCATACCAGTTCGTTAATGTACTACAGCAAATGTGTAATTTAGCAGGGTACAGTAGATGAAGCAAATGTACTCCAGCAAATGTGTAATTTAGCAGGGTACAGTAGATGAAACTTTTATCTAAACATTGAAAATCAAGGTGCACCTCATTCCACAGGAAAAGCTAGATGAGATTTCATGGATTCTTTTGATTTCTTGAGGTATTTCTTAGATTTACATTTCTATAACCTCACAATTTCCGACCTCAGCCCACTCCTCTGCCTACATATATGTATTATCAGAAAATAAAAAAGACTATCTAAATCACACATTGCCACTCTTACTTTGTTCTCCATAGACTACATAAACCATTGCAATACAAAATCACCGCTGTTCTGGTCATTACAGTGGCACACCTAACTGACTTATGCTATAAGTAATTTTAAGCTCCAAGCATTGGATAATGGGCATATTTTTCTAGACTCTAATAAAGCTTAATAAAGCTTTGTTTATAGTATCTTAAATTCTACTGGTGACATAGAAAGACTGTAATGAAATGAATAAATGAAAATTCTTTTCTGGGCAATTTTCTATTTTATGTCAGCCTTTTAGATAACCTCGTATGATTGACACTGAGCATTCTTTGATTGTAATAATCTTCACAGTTAGTTAAAATATCAGTTGCATGATGTGAGGAAGATTTCTCTTTCCAGTTTTCTACAGATTCCTTTTTTTTCTATGGTGTAGGTGTGTAATTTTTTTTACATGGTGTATTTTTTTTCTTTTCTTTTTTTCAAAGTAGGGACTTTCAACTTCAGTAAAGATTTTATGTTTTGCAACATTTAAGATATAAGCTTAAAACTTTGAATTTTCTTTTGTGTCTGACAGGAAGTGAACTCAACAGACAGCTAATTTGAAGTCACTAGTGTCTCCTTTGGTGATGTTTACGACTGTTCTGGTTTACATTTCAAGTTCTATATCTTGGCTATATAAAGAAGGTAGGTATCATGTAAGAGAACAATTGTTATTTCTGTAAAGTCATTAATGAATGAAATTTTACATGATCTTCAGTAGTAGTGGATTAAAGGTGATCTTTTTTATATCACCCATGGAAGTTTTGCACCTGAAGATATTTTTGTTTTTTCTTGCAGTTTGTTGTATTTAAGCCATATTTGTATGGTGCACCATTTGGTGATCATCCAGAGATTTTCACTTCACATTTTCAAGATTGCTACTTCCCATTCTTAATTGATCACCTTATTTCCCCCTTTCTGTCTGTTTTTTGCATTACTTCCCCTTTTTGTTTTATAGTACTTGTTGAAGCAGTGTTGATTATTGTCATGCATTTTAATTTCTATGTTTTGGCAAGTTTTCACAGCTTCACACACTCTTACCTAATTATAATTCTACAAGCTTGTGAAGTGACCGTTATATGATATTCTTTTATTATATTATTATATCTGGTTCAGCCCATAATTAGCACGTTCTGTCCTTTGAACCACATCATTTCAATGACCTCTAGAATTACTGGCCACTTCAGTTGTCAAGATCATGTAGGTGTTGGCATTACTCCCTCCTCTTTTACCAGAAACTCTTCCTTCCCATCTTGGTTAACTTTGATTACTGGAATAGTGTCAACAAAATCATTTTCCTCATGATCCGAAGATCAAATACCATCATCTAATTCAGGACCATCTTCTGTTTGGTCCCTGAAATATAGCTGAAAGCTGCTCATTTTCCTTCTTAATAAAACTGGAGAATGTGCTTTCATTAGCATGGCTGGAAGATGACTGACTCTTTGGGGAAATTATTGCAGTCTTCCACCTGGTCTTGGCACATGGCATTTAAATTGAGGTGGAAAATTTGATGTCAGGATGTATCACTCAGCTTGCATGCATATCTATGGAGATGTTATGGGGTGTTGGATGGAGACAAGAAAATTTAGATGAGTACCCAAGATAAAGGTTTATCGAAAAACTCAAACTAATGTATTAGTCATCAAGGAATAGAACATATCAAGAAAAATGTGGAAAAACTGGTAAATCAGACATGTGTTGCTGTACATGCATTTAGATTTGGCACTCTGCATAAGCTTGGCTTACTCCAGTGTTGTCCCTTCACCACCACCAATGGATTACTGAAATGTAAAAAAAGTTTTTCTAATGCGTACAAATCCACATCTGTCAGATCATTATCACAATCAATAGTGTACCAAAAACTCAATAATTTGCGTAGGGCATAATGAGCATGCTCTCCAGGGCCATACTGTCTCTCATCATGTAATGTGGGTAGCAAACACTCTATGCGTCTTTCTTGGGGTTAATTGTAGATTCTTGTGATGTGCTGATTATACACATTTTTAAAAAGGCATTTTGTACAAGTATAGATAGACTCCTTACACCATTGACCATACAACCCCATTGTTTACATGGATAGATTACAGTTCCTTGTGACATAAGGCTCCTCTTCATACCATTAAAGCATGCCTTCCGAATTACTGAAACATAGTGAACTTTTCCTTGTGTTTAACAGTTCACAGTCTGCCAAATCATTATAAGGCATCTATCATACTGGTAAGGGGTGACTCATTTTGAATGAGGGCAGGAAGAGGCAAGCCATGCAAGTATGGTGAGTGTCCTTACTGAAAAATGTGTAAGTATGGATTGAGTCCCAAGAGGGTTAAGTACTGTTCCAAGTTCCAAATTATTGTGTGTTTTATTATTATATATCAGTAATGGATGAAATATCAGTAAATCTGAAGTATGCTGCTGGGCACAATTTTCTTTTATTCATAAATTTATTTAACCCTCAAAGGTGAGCAAAATTATTAAGGCAGAAAATGTTAGAAGATTTTAGCACATATGGTCATTGAAAATCAAAACTCCTGAAAACTCAAAGGCTGTACTTTCTCATCTGTGGTCAGAAGTCCATTTTGATTTTTATGTGAAAAATTGTAAAAGACATTTTTCCCTATCTGCAAATGATGATAGTTCCCACAAGCCAGACAGACATGGAGGAATGAAGTATTACCATTAGAATCAAAAGTACCATAAGTATGATACAAGACAAGGGAATGTTATGCTAAGTAGATATTAAAAAAAATTTGCAATAAGGTATCGATGCATTTAAAACATGTTGTTACTAAAATGATACCATATAATCACATTTTATAGTATAATACAGTTTTAACAATGATGGTATTTTAGAAAATTATTTTGCATTTTATGGTTCCCAGGGCCTTTTTGTAGATGATCCTGCTACATATATAGCAAGAGATAATTGAAAAATATTGAAATAACTCCAACTACTTAGGCCCAGGTTACAAGTTAGCTTTAGCATATTGCAATACAAATATAGAGTACATTTTACTGTTGCATTATGATTTTAAATCTTAATTAGAAAATTGTAATCATTATAAAAGATTTCAATGATTTAGGACTTCATTAAATATGTGATGGAATGAATGAAAAAATATAGAACATTCCACAGGATTTTTAGCATTTGGGTAGCATACTAATGTATGATACTCTGATATGTCCAGTCAGGTGCTCCAAAATTTGGCATCTCCAGTGCTCCAGCACTTGCAAGGGTACTGGTGCTCAATGAAATGGTGTTTGGAGATGCAGAATTCACTTGTTTGGGCAGATATCCAACACCACTTCAGTGCATTATTTTCTCTGTTTTGAATTGCTGAGTCTAGGACAGTGCACTGGGCAAGATTAATAAACTCTCGTACAGGTGGTTTAAGCTCTTTCTGCATAATTACCTGCCTCTTCCTTGATTCACATTGTGCATTTTGGGACAAAAACAAGGTAGAAATTTTGGTAAAATTATACCTCGTCCCCACTTGAAGTGAGGAATTTGTTCCAAAAAAGTTTGCACAAAGAGAGTCTCTTAATACTGATTAATTGGGATGCATTTCAGGATCTCATCACAACCTCCACAAAAAACTTTGTAGCTCCATTTCATAACAGATTGAGCAAAAAAAATTCTAATTTAAAATAAAACAATCATATGATATTTAAAAACAAAGTTTAAAGAAACAGAGGTAACAAGTATTTACTTCAATACTCTCTTTCAACAGGGAAGTGTAACTGCTTGAGAAATGGATGCTTTTGTAGTGCAGGATGGTGTTTTCAGATGTTTTGGGGAGAGCATATTAAAGAGTAACTTGAAGGAGGTATTGACAGGGTAACTTTGACAGGAGAAATAGGCAAGAGGCTGTCATCATTAGAGAGCACTGGATAGGGAATACTGGAGAGATTGCATGCTGGCGCAGCAGAAGCAGCAGGGTTAGGGTTAGAGGTTGATGGTCCAGAGAGGTAGCGTTGGATATTGGAGGTTGATAAAGCAGAGGAGGCAGGTGGAGGTGTATCCTGATCTAATCAGCATTCTTCATAAAAGCATGTATGTTCTCTCTCCACGCCTAAATGCATGGCACTCTTGCTGCTTCAGCTTGTCATAGTATATGTTGTTTTTTTAATGTTAAGGCAACCCTCTTCATCAGTGGCTCATTTCCTACCTGTGAGTACTTACAGTGAGATTTTTGCCATTGTCATGGCTAATGCATTGCACTCACCACATTGCTTGTTTGTGGGATTTTTGTTTCAATCTCCATCCTACTAATTTCATATCTTGCTTGTTGGATGATTGTTTTTTCACTGATCCTGTGGCATGATTGTCTATTCTAGGCTCATCCTTTACTGTCTTCAACTAAAAATTGAGCTTTCTTTTGAATATATTTATCATTACCAAATGTATGTTTCATAATTCTCCTGCAATGGCATTAAATGATCATTCCAGTTTCCTCACTGGGCATTTGAAAATTTTTGTATGATGCCTTTTTAATGTTTCCAGTTATTACATTTGATCCAATGATTCTGTATCAACCTTGTGAGATGCTTTCAGTTTTAGGATATCTCTTACTCGCAAGGCATATATTTTCTTGTATTTTTATGCTTTTCAAGGTTATGTACTTCAAAAGATTTTTCATTCATTCATGGTAGATCACATGCTCTGGCCCACTGATTTTGCTTTTTATTTGTTTATGAATTGTCTCTGGTGTGTTCATTTCAGTCTACTAAAATGGTGATCATACAACACAGCAGCATTTGATTTAGAGGGGTTAGCAGATGTACTAGAAGGACCCCAAGATAACATTACACTAAAGTAACCATAAGTGGCAAATCCACATGCAACAACATGAGTTTGGTAGTAAGATATTTTACAAGCAGACTTATGAAGAATTTTAAGAGGAGATATCAGGAATTGGAGTAGAATATAGAAAAGCAAGTGTTTGTGTGTATGTTGGTGTAGGCAAATGGAACTGGGTAATCTAGTGGAAGAGTTAACTTGAGTGGGATAGGTTGTAACACATTTTTAGGAAGATGTCTGGTGATTGGAAGATTAAGGGGAAAAAGGACCAGATAGAAAAATTTATAATTTAGGTTGGACCAACGTTTACATAGGAAGGAAAAGGCATAATAGATATTTCTTTTTGACTGACTAATTGTGCCATTAATGTAGTGTTTATTTTCAGTACATTCATCTCAAGAAGTTGTGAAGAAGACCATAATGAGGGCTAGAATGAAGACCTCTGTAAATTGATGTGTAAATCAGTTCTTGTTTTTGGAATAAAAAGGGGTCAGGTAGTTTTAGATCTCAATTTGTTTATTCTAGGAAAGTAGCTTAGCATTATGTACACATTATATACAGTATATATTTTCTTACTGTCTGTTACTCAGTGGTAGAAAATACTATGATTGACTTGTAATTGATAACAGCACATAATTATAATGCAGACTGATTTTACCTTATAATAATGGACAATGTAAAGCCATGATAAATACTTTTTCTTGTAACATGAATCAAATGGTGTATTAATTCTTATGGAAACAGTTCTTTAATTATTGATTACCTGAATCATTTAACACTTTCTTTTTGGGCTGGTAGATATTACAGAGTTGTTTTCTCAAAACTAGAATTTATTCATCGTGTACAAAGTAGCAGCACAAATGATTACCCTCAAGATGTTCCCAAGAAGAAATGCAAAAATGTTAACTGTTATTGGCTGTACTCTGGTGGTGGTACTCATGCTATACAAGTTATCAGGTCCCTTTGATGAACCAAAGAATTTAGAGTCAGAGCCTCACACAGAACAAGTGCTATCAAAGGTGGTGCGTGATGAATCATCTGATCTTCTGACTCAAAGCCCAGAGCACTTAAAGAAACAAAAGGAGTATGAAAGTAGGATCATGGCTAACATTCAGAAAATGACAGCCCATAAAGAACTCAAGCGTAAAATGGATCATGACCCCATGGGAGTTATTTTACATAAGAAACCAAGTCTCTTGGATGGATTAGGAAGAGTTCGAGATTTAGAAGAAAAAGAAGTTGCCATACGGAAAAATGTTGTGATGGAAAGTCAGCTAAAACATAAGATAGTTCACTTAGATTTAAAAGGTGCACCACCAAAGATTGAATACCTGAAAAAATTGTTTCCACTTCTCCGCTCATTTGGTGCCACTGGATTACTTTTGGAGTATGAAGACATGTTTCCTTATTGGGGTAAGTTGGAATTTCTTTCAGCACACAATGCTTATGCTAAAGGTGATATTGCAGACATTATGGAAGTTGCTGAGAAAAATGGTCTTGAAGTTATTCCTCTTATTCAGACTTTTGGTCATATGGAACATGTATTAAAACTTAAAGAATTTTCAGAGCTGCGTGAGGTACCAAACTATCCCCAAGTGATTTGCCCAACAAATAATAAAACGATGCCTCTCATTAAAATGATGATTGATCAAATTGTGGAGATGCATCCAGGGATTGACTGGTTACATATTGGCTCAGATGAGGTTTATAATCTTGGAGAATGCACAAGATGTCAGCAGTACCTCCTTCATCAGCAGTTTGGAAAAAATGACTTATTTCTGCACCATGTTAAGAAAGTTGCACAGTATGTAAAGGAAAATTATGATATACAGCCTATAATGTGGGATGATGAATTCCGTAAAGTTCCTCTTATGGCTATTCAAGACTCTCAAGTTGGACAGCTCTTGGAAATCATGATATGGAAGTATAGTAGTGGCATAATGGTCGATCTGCGATCAGACATATGGGAAAAGTACTCTTCAGTGTTTAGTGGTATATGGATTGCTAGTGCTTTTAAAGGTGCTGCTAATCCTGAAAGTTACATCACAAATATTAATGATCGCCTTAGTAACCACAAGGAGTGGATGGAAATTTTTGAAATGTATAAAAGTACAATTCCTTTTCGAGGTATTGCACTAACAGGATGGCAAAGATTTGATCATTTTGCTGTGCTCTGTGAACTCTTACCCCAGGCTATCCCATCACTAGCAGTGAATCTGCTGTATATCTCTGAACGTAAAGCAGATCATGGTGCTTTAGCTAGAGTTGGAGATGCCCTCAAATGTAACTCCTTCCTCAACTTAGACTTGCAGTATTTGGAGTATGCCAATAAGTGTGACTTTCCAGGTAGTGCAGTTTATGAAGTATCACAAAAACTGTATATCTTAAAAAGGGACATAGATACCATGTTGCACAACTCACATGTGACAGGATGGGTATCAGATTATAATATAGAACATAATTTTGCTAGTCCTCAGCATGTTGAACAGGGTCTTCAGGATCTCTCAATGCTTTTATTTGATTACAGCAAATTAATGAATGAGGCAGAAACAGCTTTAGCAGATGTATATGATGAGTATACAGTCAAAGAGTGGATTTTACTCAATGTGAAACCAACTCATGATAAACTGCAAAAATTGTACGCATCAAGTACGAAGCTGCAAGAGCAAAAATACTGGCCTAGGAGACCTCTTGATTCAGAGCAAACTAAGGAGTTGTAATCTCTAAGGATAATCTCAAGAACCCAGGTCCCTGAATTTATTGTGATCTTATCAGTATATGTAGTTTTAGTTACAGAAGAAATCTGTCCACAGTTGATCTCAAAACTGTGATATATTTACACATGAAATTATTTTTATTATTATTATTATTATTATTATTATTATTATTATTATACAATGCCAAGACCCATTTCACAAAGGGGTCTTGGGGCTGTAACACCAGAACCACATATCCAACGGCTTTTGCTGTTTCCAGTTTGTGTTACACTATAGCAAAGACAGAATGAACTCCTTTGAAGAAAAGTTCCACGGTAGTACTGAACATTTGTCATTTGATGGTGATACGGCCTTGTCAAAGGCACCTCCTCACGCACAGTGTAACCCTAAGCAGGCATTGTCCAGAATTATGTGTATACTCTTGTCACCCTCCCCCCTCCTTTTTTTTTCTTTCTTTCTTTTTTTTTTAGATGAGAATTTGATTCTTTGGCAGTAAATAAATGCATCTCTCTTTTTCTAAAGCTTTAGAAGTTTGATTATAAATTTTCTGGACTGGCCCTTACTGGCTCACCACTTGGCCCGTCCACTTCTCAGTTGCTTATGTTTCTGCATGGAAAGTGCATTCATAGCCAGAGAAGTTTTCATCCTCTAATTATTTTCAGTTTATCTCCAAATATCTGTTATGTCAAACAAAGACACTCCAGGTGGCAGAAAAGAGAAGGAAACTTGAAAAGTAAAGACTTTGGTCTTGAAAATGACTTGCACTCAGTTTTTTTCCCTGAAATAAAATTACACTATCACTCTGAATAAATCACATAGGTATGCTTGTATTCCCTATTTCAGTTTTCTTGTATGATATTAATTTTCTCCCAAGTAAATTTTCCAGACACTGTTTTCGGGGACTGAACCAGGGCATGTGAAGTATCTGGAGTAAACCATGGAAAGGTCTGTGGGGCCTGGATGTGGATAGGGAGCTGTGGTTTTGGTACATTACACATGACAGCTAGAGAGTGAGTGTAAGTGGATGTGGCCTTTTTTCATGTTTCCTGGTGCTACTTCACTGATGCATGTAAATAATGTGTCAAAGTGAATCTGTATCATGAAGCTCAGCTGCTCACTGTTCCTCCCTTCACTGGTGGGTTCATGCCATAACTTTAGAGCTTTATTAAAGACGTAATAGTTGTCTATCTATATCTCTGATGACTGTTCCCTTCTGGAGCTCCCTCAAGGGGGGTGACCATGGCAATAGAGTCTCCTTAAATAGTGAACCCCAGTGCCACTTCTTCGCCCTTAGTGCCTTGCCCTTAACAGGCCACTGGCAGAGAGCAACTCTAGTGCAGTGTTTGCAGAGGCTCTTACCGACTACTACCTATGTCCCTCCCAACTATTACCTAATTTTCTTACCTATCGTTACTGTCTATTGCTCCAACTGTTTTGTTGGGGGGAGGGCTTGCTCATAGTACTCACTGCAGGAAAATCTAGAGTTATGAGGAATGAGCTGTGTGAGTTAATTGTCAGGTGTTACACATGACAAGGAGATTGTATGCTCATATGTGTGTATATTCTTGACTTTTACATGTATTTCTTCCATTACTGATTCCATTACTAAATGCCAT
>JAUTXX010227311.1:247-14690 GCA_032273605.1 Panulirus laevicauda | reverse complement strand
ATTACTGATACCACTCTCCACAGGGACGAATCGAACCTCCGCCTTCTTGTAGCGACAGCTTGGGCGATAATCCACTCAGCCACTTGTATCCATAAGCAGGGAGTGGCTATTCGATAACAAGTAATCAAATGTCTTTCATCATACATACATACATGAAGAGACCCCTCTGGACTAGTTCCCTTCAGACACACACAAAAACCAGAGGCAACGTTATGTTGATCTCTCCCTGTCAACATTGGGGTTATGAAATACGCCCTGAAAACGTGCACTTGTATGTAGTACCACGTAAGTGCACGTTTCCAGTAGTATATCTTATTCGTATACCTCTGTGTTGACAGAGAGACAACATTATCACCACTGGCTACCGAGTGTCTGTCGGGAACTTGACCATGAGGTTTGTACGTAGGATGACACATTCGATTACTTGTGATCAAACAGCTAGCTCTTCATTATGGATACCACTGGCTTATTGGATTAGGGCCTTGGATGTCGCCACGGCCAGCAGAGGTTCACGCCTCTTCTCTGTGTTACTCCTGCGTGTCGCAGAAGGCGACTAAGAGGGATGGGAGTGGTAGGCTGGTAATCTTCCCTCCTGTGGTATCACTTTCCAAAAGATGGAACAGATGAAGGAGCCAAATAACGATCTTTTACTTTAAGGCCCAGTCAAATCCTCCGAACGCTACCTCGCTGCTCCTAAAAATAGCTATAATAATGTATATACATATAAACCTACTTTCGTAAGAAGTAACTAACATCTTATCAAATTTTACTCGTATCATTTAAAGATTGTCTCATGAAATATTCGCGGCTTTTACCACCACACAAACAGTATATATGTGTGGCATGTAACACTACAGCCGCCAAGACCTGAGTCAACTCTCGTGTGAACATCAGAACCACAGGTTCGGCACCTCCCTATTCCTTCACCATGTGGAGTCAGACCATCCATCCTCACATGCTGAAAACCCCTCCCGCTCGCAGGGCTACGGCACAGAACCCTGACATCTTGATATTGAACGGACTAAGAAACACAGAAACAAGGGAAAAGAGTGAATGATATCTTCTTGCTCGTGTACAACTTGAATTCAGCGATTAACCTCTCGTGCAATACGGTTCTGACCTTGAGCATGACCCACGGAACGACCCTTAGGGCGCGATGACCTATTCAAATTTGGCCTGGTCATTTCGGGGACGGGTCAAAGACCACCATGCCCAAAGGGTTGTCCCATCGTGCTTGAAGTTCGTGTGGCAGTGATCCAGGAGAGAGAACCAAGCAGTAAGTGCTACTCACACACCATTCCTCATCCATCCTCTCTCTCTCTCTCTCTCTCTCTCTCTCACGGACAAATAAACTAATCACACGTCTCCAGTTCCATCACTTCCAGGTTCTCCCAGGAGAATGTAAGGCCACATAATCTGCACCTCCATCACCGCTACGCCAGAGGACAGCAGTTTTCAGTCGAAATATAAGTGAACCATCCCAGCAGGTCGTCCCTACTCTCTCCTTCCCTCCGCAGGAGAGGTTGTCAAAAGGAGAAGTTGAAGCGTTTGGGGGCGACAGGGAGCTTAGCGTCAATGTGGGTAAATGTCATTTATCTTTTCCCCTCTGTCAGTACCAGTCGCCAACGAGAAATAGGAGAGAGTATAAGGAAGAGGCAGACAACAAAGGACCGGATGGTGTACGTTTAGGTAATGTTTATTAACTTGATCTTTTTCTATCTTAATCCTAAGTGGATAAGGTAGGTGAAGTAAGAAGTCTTTCTCCCAACCCTCCAGCAATAACAGCAGACAGGACATTGGTGAAGTAAGCTTTCACTGAATTTAACAGGATAGAATGAAAGACAAAATCCTACTGTAAAATCTTAGCACACTACCCCACTCTCTATCACACTACAATATACTCATAGGGTCTCGAATGAGAAAAAGGAGCTAATGTATATCTTATGGTCATTCAGAATACATATGTATTAAGAACCTTTGACGAAACGAAGACTTACTTCAGTCTACAACGCATCTATTTGGAGAGAAACTTTTCTTACATCACTGAATTATCTTTTGGCTTTAGGTTTTATATCATTCGTCCTCACAGTTGTGATTCCTTGCATTAAAAAGAAAAAAATGATAAAGAAAATAGAATTCGTTGTCAGTGTTATCAAAGAATTTTGAAAACTTGAAGTAGGTCAACGCGAAGTTTACACTTCTTAATCTCTCTTCTTACGTTAGATTTCCCAAGCATGGAATTAGTTTTGTTGCTCGTGTTTGTCGTTGTTCTAGTATATCGTCATCTTCCTTATAGTCTGGGGACGAATACTGGACTACATCGTTTAAAAAGGGTCAGAAACATTTCTAATGTTTTGCAGTCGATGTTCCTGGCTATGAAACCCAGACTCTATTTCATTGCTGCTAAACACAGTTGAGTATACTTCAGATTATTAATGATGAAAACGCCCGGATCAAGGCTTCTATTTATCTTCTTCAGCTGACGGATTGGCGAATACTTCATAACAGTGTTTAGTGTTCTCATCTCCAAAGGTCATAACTTTACTTCACTTTAGATATTTCAGTCCCTGGTACATGTTACTCTGCTACTTATTACTTTCCTGTCATTCTGACTACATGTTCTATCCTTTGATTTCCTTGTTTTTTGTACGAGTTTCTTGATTTTCTTTAAGCTCTTCTATCCTCTCTTTCAGATTTTCTTCTTTTCTGTTCTCTCATGCTATTCCTCCACCGTTTTCTGTCTTTTAGTATCTTCATTTTTTGCACCGTAACTTAATTAGTATCGACCTTACAACTATTTCTGTCAGTCTCCTGTAAAACACTGATGTTTATAATCACGTCTTTGTTGTTAGAGGAAAGTACAGGCCATTTAATCAACAGATGTTAACCTTTGCTCTATCATATACTATCTTATTCTGTGTCCATATAATGAGCTGCGGTTCCTCATATAATATATGCTTCTGTTAAGTAGATTCCCTGTCTGAGAGGGGCGCCATATTACTTCTCATGTGAGAAGGTCTAGTGTATTGTTTCCTCTTGTTGATGTGTGGTTTGCTTGAAGCAAGTTGAATGTCTCGCATAGTTATGGTTCTCTTTTTAACTGTTTCCTTTTAGCAGTTGATTTGTTAATTACTGATATACATTCAGTTTTGGATCCATGATCTGCTCTTCTTTCTTGTCAATCTATATGAGGGATTCTGAAGTCGCCAGGCCACAGAACTATCACTTCAATTTTATCTGTTCTACTAAGGCTGTTCAATATCTGTTCTACTTTTTGTTAGTATTTCAGTGAATATTTTGTTCAGGTTTAGGTGATTTGCATGCCACTATATTCCTTGTTCAGAACTTGGATGTTCACAGTAATTAGCTCACACTTCAATTGTTAATCTTCATCAACTGTTTACCTTCTATTCTGCTGTGGACACAGACTGCCTCCGTTCAACCTTGTTTGGCATTCACTCTGTCAGTTTGGTAAGTTCTTTAGTGCTCCCAGTCTGCTTCATTCTACATTGTCTCATGAGGTGCATAAAGTCATATTCATACATTCTGGTACACTCACTTCTATGATTTATTTGTCTATATTTCTAACTTTATTTCACGTCTATATTCGTGAGACAATTATTACTAACATCCTCTGAATTATTTGTCTTGTCAGTTCTATCTAAATCGTGTATTTCCAATTTTGTTACCGTATCCACTACTATCTTTCTGGAAATGCCTTGGGGTTCAAAGCATCACTATTGTAATCAAAACGTGCTCAAATGGCGTTTTGATCTACGGTTAGAATTTGTTCCAGTTTGTTCGTCATTTGTTATATCATCATCTAAACATCACTCTCGCCATGTTCATTATCAGTTAAGATTTTTCAACATCATAGCCATCATTTCCACAGTCTTGTGTTATATTAGTTGTCCTTATTCCATGTAATACCATTTCTTGAACTGTACTCGTCACGTATTTACATGGGTTCACATTGCTTGTTAGAAGCTTCTACCCTTGCCTATCCACTCCACAGCCCACACATCCACTTTGGCATAAGGTTTGCACGACTCACGTTTCTTACCTTGCATTATCACTCTACAAGTCACACATCCACCCCAGCCTATCAACTTGTTCAACAGCCCAAGCATCTGCGCTTGTATAACCAATCCATAACACAAATACCTACTCTTGTAAACCTACTCCACAACCCACACACCATCCCTACATACCCAATCCACAGCCCATACATTTACCCTTACATAACGACTACACAGCCCACATACCTACTCTTGGATAACCTCTCCATAACCGACACATATACCATTGCATACTCAAACCACAGCCCACATATCTACCATTGCATAATCAAACCACAACCCACACATCTACCATTGCATAATCAAACCACAGCTCACACATCTACCATTGCATAACCATTGCACAACCGACACATCTACCCTTACATACTTATTTCACAACCCACACACTCATTCTAGCATACCCATTCCAAAACCCACGCATCTTTACTGGTGCACCCAAGCCGAAATCGACGTATTTTCACTTGTATACCCATCCTAAAACCCACACCTCGAATCAGTCCTATTTTTCTTTCTATGAACAATTTACCAAATCTTACAATATCTTCACACGTTTGGCAAGCAATTTCTAACGTAATAAATCACTTCTTTCTGTTTTGTTAATGTAACTAATAGCATCTCTAAGCATCACAATTTGCTTAGCCATACCAGCTCTTATCTCTGTATCACTGTAATTTGCTAAGGCATTATCATTTGGGTTTCAACAGTGTATGAGTCAGCCACCTCTCTTTCACTGTTTGGCTTGGCAACATTCTCTATAAAGTCTTTATACCACTTTTCAAGATGTGTCAGTTCTGGTGCCATAGCAGTATATCTACAGTCATCATTTATGTATATACTGATCAATTTCGTATGGATTTATATGTTACCGGAGCAACGAAATGAAATGTGTTTACTCCAGCCAGAAGCTTACCTTGTGGCTTGCATCTGTCAATCATCAACTGTTTACCGTTACTGCTCAATGTATGTTTATGTTGACACAGGTGATTACCTCCGGTCGTGATTTAATTACCGAACGCCATCATGGATCTTCAAACTTGAAGAGCTTGATGACTTTGGCTGTTGATTAAGGTTCATATGATGACTGTTATGCTCATGTTCTATACTTCGTGGTTCTTTATGACACGATCACGATAATATTCACAAACTGTTGATATGTTTTCTGTGTCGTTTTCGTCCACACGAACTGAGCTTCGTCTTGTGGTGCTCCGCTTGGTATTCTGGGGCAATGATGTTTTAGTTCACAGAATCGCTCTGTATCGAGTCATTGCAATTGATTTTCCGTTTTTACCAAAGGAACAAAACAACATGGACATAGATACGCTTCTCAAAGTACGCCAGGACAACAGACCTATACACAATGGGTCAAAAATCATGATACAAATGTACTAATTCCACACAAGGAAATATCTATGTAAACAGGGACACTGGGCAGTGGAATCAAGTACCTACGTCAAAGAACAGCGAAGAAAATTGCTTACTAAATAAATACCAAGATCCTGAATTATCAAGAGACCAGATGAATGTTTCTTGTGACTAGCAGACTAATTACTGATCCCTCATTCCTCAAGCACAAGAACTAGTCGTCAAATGGCCAGTAAGTCTTGCCTTACCTGTTGGTGCTCTATGGTCTCTCCTTCCACAACCTACCGTCAGTGGTGAGTGATGTGGGTATGATGTACTACTGCACAGATGCTGTGCTCATGTTTCTGAGGCATCTTAATAGTGATGTGGTGATACTATCCCTCTAAGACACCTCCAACCCTTCATGACAACCTTCAGCCGCTACCCCCGGCCCTGGTAAACTATGTCCAGCTCTGGCAGACTACCTTCACCTTTGCCAGATTACCATCAGCCCTGCCAGAGTACCTCCAACTTTGCCATAATCCCTCTAGCCCTGCCAGACTCCCTCCGTCCCTGCCGGACTACTTCCACCATTGTGAGACTACCTCCAGCCTTGCCAGACCCCCTTCAGCCCTGCTGGACTACCTCCAACAATGTCAGACTACTCAACCTTGAAGTCTACTTCAACACGTTCAGTCAACCTATAACCCTACCACTCAACCTACTGCCCAATCATTCGACTTCCAAAACTTGCAGTCCACCACCGGCACTGCCTTTCAACCTCTAGCCTAACCGGTCAACCTCCGACCCTTGCAATCGACCTCCAGGAAGGCCAGAAGGGCTTTAAACCCCAAACAGTCTTCCTGCAATCCTGTCCGTCAACCTCAGGTCCTGGTAATGTACCCCCACATTCCCCTCGTTTACCACGCAAGTGACAATATTGACTTACATTATTGAGTTTGAGTTTGTTCTTGCTCTTGTCCTGCGTGTAGTGTCCGGAGAGCTGGTAGAGGACGGCTCGGCTACGTCTTCGCCCGTACTTGTTTGGGGGAGCCTCTGGGTCCAGGTTTTCGTTCTCGTCTGAAAGAAAGTCAGGAATTAGGGAATCGGACACACTGGGGAAACATAGACGAGGTGTGTTGCTAAGACGGCTGATGAAGCGTTCGAGGTCCTCGTCGAGAGCTGCAGATTTAGTAAGTGTTCGAAGCTTATGGTAACCTTTTGAGCACAACGGTACTACCCTTAAGCACAACAGTATTACCCTTGAGCACGACAGTGCTACCCTTGAGCACGACAGTACTACCCTTGAGCACGACGGTACTACCCTTGAGCACGACGGTACTACCCTTGAGCACGACAGTACTACCCTTGAGCACGACGGTACTATCCTTGAGCACGACAGTACTACCCTTGAGCACGACGCCACTGTTCTTGAGCACGATGAGAACACGACCGACACACCCCTGAGCACAATGGTACGACGTTTGGATATGATGGTTTGGGCCTTTGACTTGACGCTCAAGGTCACCATATGGAGCCATGGACTGGACCGTCATTCTCAAGAGGTTGAAGGCAGCAACAGCGGCGAGACTCGCCCACTGGGGAATGCCTGGACCACTCAGCGTGATATAGCCAATATTCTCGTTCAGCCAGCGTACACAAGGCCTGAGAGCCGGGTCCAGTCACCGTATAGCCTGCCACAAGTTTCAAGCGAGGCTCTGCTCTCCCCCACCACAGTCGCAATTTACTTACGCTGTTACTTTATACATCTGGTGCACAACGGTTTACATCTGGCTTATAACTAGAAGTGTTAATCCTTTTCACTAGCATCCACCACCTTCAATACCTTCAGGTTCTGACGTAAGATAAAGCTATCTTTGATTGTCATCTTTTTCTCATTAAGCTGTTGTTAATCACCATTATTTACCCAACTCTTTGAGCAAACTATTATTGTGTCATTCTAAACAGGTTGTGACACGAAGAGTAAATCCACGTCAACTTCCAACACCAAACCGCCAGTCATCGTCATACATACACACACACACACACACACACACACACACACACACAGTGTGTTTCATCACCAACTTCCACCCAGAACAGTCAAGATGGCAGACCTTTTCAAAATAGCGGACACCTTTCCTTACGTATGACTACTGCTCAGGGTCTTCTTGTACTACTACCACGACTACTACTACTACTACTACTACCACTACACCTACCACGACCTGAACAAGAAAAGCCTGTTGTTCCTTATCCTTTTTGCTGTGAACATTCCACGAGTTTCCACAGATGAGGATAATATACTCCCACACCACCCCGTGGCACTTGCAGCGATGGGCAAGCTACCAGAAGTCGTAACACTTGATTCTTGTACCCCGCAGGCATGCAACCAGAGGAGTGTGTTGCACTGTGTCAACAAAGATGTCTGAAATTCGCTTGACTTACGACCAGCCACCAGCTTATGTCCACTCCACACTGGAGCCAGCATCTGGTGGATGGTAACGCTAAGTGACGACACTGCAGAAGCTGTGGTGGCTTACCAAGGACATCATCGGCTTAGAACATACGCGAACTAAGAGACTGCGGCATCTCGGCGTCTACAGCCAGCCTGAGGCCAGTGGGGATACGGCCAAAGTCTGTCCTGACTACGCAAAGACAAGAAAACAAACTACAATTACAGATGAATGTTAAAGGCCATTGATAATCTATCGTCTATAGGTTCCTTTAGACATATTGTACAAAAAGGTATATATACATTATGTGAATGTAAATATTTTGAAATGAATGCAGATGAAGTGAGATAAAGCCAAGGTTTTTTTCCCCACTTTTATTAGAATTTAGCACAAGCACTTCACCTCACCAGCCTTGTCAACTGATGAATCAATTCACATGTTGCTCTATCTCGGCTCGAGACGATAAAGCTGCTGCTCTGTCATATATAGAGCGAGAGAGCCTCTGTTTACAATATATGCGAGATGCTTCACGAGACACTGGAGAGTTCATTCCCTTGAACGTGTTCGAATCCTTTTTGCATTGCGGACTGTGAGCTCCGGTGTAGCGTGGGTTTAGGTTTGTGTCTTCCCAAACGCTACCATCAACCAGTTGCTGGCGGCAGACAGGCGGAAATCGAGTTGGAGATGAGCAATAAACGTCGCCTGCCAACAGGACGGCAGAAAGTCAGGTCGGTGGTAAAGTTATCGTACCGAATCGCTGTTGAAGGTGTTACAGAACATCTTCGATGCCGTAAATCAACTACAAGTCCTCTCTGGACCTTGATATATTTCTTGAATTTCCTCCAAAGACCGTATTAGATTACTCAAATTTCCTGTTCGGACCGTAAGTATATTTCTTGAATTTCCGTTCTACTCTCTCTCTCTCTCTCCCTCTCTCTCTCTCTCTCTCTCTCTGTGTGGCTGCATCTTCTCCAGCAGCTCTAGCAACGTAGCCACAGACGCGCAGACAGCAGGCAAACTCTCTGCATGTTTGTGTGAAGCTCCAAACTCCTGGTCGTGCTAACTTTACCAAGCTAGCGACTGTCGTACCCCAAAGTTAGCGTCTCCGTAACTTGCCCCCACCTTGATAGCTTCCGAGGTTGCATCAGCCAGCCTCACCGAGCTCGAGTTCCGTGTCACGCTACCTGAGCGAGAGGAGCGGGGCGGCGTGTGGCTGCTCGTGGACAGAGACGATGAGTGAGCAGACGTGAGTGAGACACTGACGCCCTGGGAGACTTGAGCTCAGGCAAACGAAGCTGTGGTGGTAACACTGCGGACGGGTTTATCCATCTATCCGCCAGAGGTCCGTCAGCGTAGGCAAGTTATCTGCGTAATTGTTAAGAGGAGGAAAGTGACGGATGTGCTCCCATCGATGTTTATCTTGTGTATATAACAAATCGGGTGGACATATAAGCTTTAGCTTGCTCGCTGAATATGATCGAAGAAGAATGAGAAGCACGTTAAGAAGGAACGCCTATAGTCTCATAGTGTCAACTGATACCCTAAAGTCTTCACAGGTGGATTTCATGTGTCCTGTATGTGCGAATGATGAGTCTACGTGGTTTCTGTGCGAACCAAGATTTGTCGAAGACCAGCGCGCAACGGATGGCTTTATACGGAGGAGTTGTGGAGACGGGGTCTCAGATACCGTCCAGCCTAACCAGGACCTGCAGCACGTTCGTCCAGACCAGCCAGGACCTGCAGCACGTCCGTCCAGACCAGCCAGGACCTGCAGCACGTCCGTCCAGACCAGCCAGGACCTGCAGCACGTTCGTCCAGACCAGCCAGGACCTGCAGCACGTTCGTCCAGACCAGCCAGGACCTGTAGCACGTTCGTCCAGACCAGCCAGGACTTGCAGCACGTTCGTCCAGACCAGCCAGCCAGGACCTGCAGCACGTCCGTCCAGACCAGCCAGGACCTGCAACACATCCCTCAAGACCAGCCAGGACCTGCAACACGTCCGCCCAGACCAGCCAGGACCTCCAGCACGTCCGTCCAGACCAGCCAGGACCTGCAACACGAAGGAATTGACGAAGGGCTTCAGGTGAGTCAG
Organism: Panulirus laevicauda; assembly: GCA_032273605.1. Lineage (NCBI taxonomy): Eukaryota > Metazoa > Arthropoda > Malacostraca > Decapoda > Palinuridae > Panulirus > Panulirus laevicauda. Next base: position 4,718 of record JAUTXX010227311.1, on the reverse strand, counting down.
GTTCCCCAAAAAACCTGGGTTAGACTGTGAGGCTGGAAACAGCGAGGTGGAGGCGAGTAGGTTCCGGACCCCCATTATCCTTGACGAGGACAACTTGCCAACTTTGACACTTGACAGTTGACATTCACTCCGGAATTTAACGCCAACTCGCAACATTTGGCCAAAATTTCCGCCGGTAAACATTATTCGCAATCAACACAAACTGTCAGCGATTCACAGACACTGCAAAAGTTTCAGTTTTAGCAACTAAGCTGACGATCACTTCACGTTTCTCTCATTTGACTCACAGAGTTCTGAGGGCGTTGTGAACATTTAGAGTCTATTGGTCATCAATTGACTGTATCAGACTATGGCTGACAAGTGGTCCGAGCCATCGTCACCTTTAACTCCCATCACCAGAGAGAAAGAAAACACGAGTTAAGTGACCCATTCCCTGACTCTCTGTGTCCCCCCCCTTAACCAACTATGCGTTCGTCTGTAAGTTGAGGCCTTGATGACGCGAAACTCATTAAACTGCGTCTAACTTTAGGGGCAAGTTTACCAGCCCGTCAGGTCCTGAGCCTCGCCAAGGCCTCGATCGTGTCTCGGCCTCGCCCTCATGTTCCTTTGTCTCATCGGGGGGGTGGGGGGACGAGGCTCCTTCAACTTTCCCCTTCCTCAATCCCCTTTCCTCCCTCCTCCCCCGGAAAAAAAAATAGGGCCGGGTGTGGAAAGTTTCTTCTAAGTCGACGTTATCCGTCTTTGCTTTTTTTTGCTTCTAATATCAAAGCATCGTGAAATTGCACGACGCATCCTGGTGTTTTGCATGTGTCCGTGTTCCTCAGCGGGCGACGCGCGCTGGTGGTGTGGTGGTGAGGTCATTTTGGGAATGTATGCGGCAGACAGCTCAACAGTTTACGTCCGCCACGAACATATGATTCGTATTATTGTCATTAACCAGTTGATCACGACGGTATGACATATGGACACAACGGTGCGACACTTGAGCACGAAATACGACCTTATCGTATGTATGATATCAAGGTATTTAAACCTAACCCTTAATGGTTAGGTCAGTGGTTATGCTATGATATCCGAGGGTCGTCGTATCAACAAGGTCAAGTGTTGTACCGTCGTGCTCAAGGATCACCACTTCATGCTTAAGGATCACCCCATCGTACTCAAGGATAGCCCCGACGTGCTCAAGAATAGCCCATTCGTGTATAAGGATATAGCCGCCCGTCGTGCTTAACGCATTAATATTCTAAATATCTGCAATGGCCTTATATTCTCGTCACAAGGAAACCCTTACAAGGCTCTTCTGTGTAATTTGAATGAACAGTATTTAGGTTCAAAGCTAATGATTGTCTTGTATACATGAAAAAATATTTGGAACAACAAATATATTTCCCCACAGCAAAATGCCAAGTGGTTGATATCAAAGAAAATCTCGTGACCCTCATAATTTCAATGAAAATCTTATGAAATGGTTTATGTCATTGCTATGGGTAACTATCAGAAACTGTCCAGGAACAATAGCCACAATGTAGTACTTTATGTAGTTCTTTGTAATTATCCTATGTAGACATTTGGCTGTCATCGGCGGCTTTCGTCTCCAGCCACATACACACGAAGTGACACAGGATGAGAACAGTGTCTGGCGAGATCCTACCGTTGTCATAGCCGGGGTAGAAGGTGACCTTTGTGGGACTTACCGTTCTCATAGCCGGGGTAGAAGGTGACCTCCGCCATCTTAGAGTTGGTGACATCCTTGTGGGAGGCCAAGAACAGCACCACCTCCCGCTTCTCGTTCTTGATGGGGACGATGTCCAGCAGACACCAGAAGGACGCACCTGAGGGAGAGAAAGCATACCACTGTCGTCAATGGGCCGTGAAGGGAAGGGGGCGATAGATACTGGAGGAGGAGAGGCTTTTCGTTGGTGCTGTTAGGGGGAGAGGAGTGGGGGACTGAAGACCCACTTCAAGTGCTGGTGGGGAATGGGAAGACCCTCTGCAGGAGCATGTTATGAAAGGGCGTTTATCATCTTGAATAAAAGAGAGATTAACTCATTTGCCGCCGTATATAAAACACGAGCTGTGCAAATCCCATCATAATCTTAGTCCCAACCACCTCCCCTTAGACGGGGAGGTGGTTGGGTCAGTGGTCAAATGATTTTATCTTTTGATTACGTGATGAAGTAATTATCTGGTTAAGTAAATGCTTTGAAAACACACATCATTATCATAATTAGTCCTAATAACCCTATTAATAGCTATTTCTGCCAAGGACCACCACAACAGGTTCTCATCTTGATTGTTCGAGTATCAGATGTCAAACTGAAGACTCAAACAATTGCTGCCTTGAACTGAAGACCTCCAGACCGCCTGCTTTGAATCAAAGACCTCCAGTACTAGTGACCTGAATGAAAGATCTCCGGTGCCAGCTGCCCTCAACGAAAGATCTCTGGTATCAGCTACCCTGAACCAAAGACCTCCAGTATCAAGCTGACCTGAACCAAAGACCTCCAGTATCAAGCTGCCCTGAACCAAAGACCCCCAGTACAAGCTGACCTGAACCAAAGACCCCCAGTACAAGCTGACCTGAACCAAAGCCCTCCAGTGCTAGTTTCCCTCACCAAACACCCCAGTCTCATTTGTTTCCATTTTGGAGCCCTCCACCATTTGTCCTGCGTATGGCCTCTAACATCTACCCCAGTACCAGCTGCCCCTCAAAGACCACTTTAGTGCGATATCCTCCTCTCTTATGATTCCAGCACCATCTGTCCACACCAAAAAAGCCTCAAGGACGAGATGTTCCTAGCAAAATCTCACAGTACCATCTGCCTCAACTACAAGCCAAGAGTAACAACTGTTTATGCCAGAAGTTCCCAATTCCATCAGCCGAAATCACAGACCCCGAGCACCAGTCATCCCTACCAGAGACTCCCAGTACCATATGCCAACCAGCCTTGCCAGACACCCTAGTACCAGGTATCTCTCCCAGAGACCAGTACCAGTTGACCCTAGGTAAGACTCCCAGTACCATCTGCCCCTGAGTACCAGCCATCCCTACCGGAGACTTGCAGCATCATCTGCTCCCGAGGACATACCCAGAGTTTCCAGGTGTTCCCCTCCGCCCCTTCACATGACCCACTGGGAGGAGAGGAGGCGGCAGCGAACAAGAGGCCCGCCAGCCGTTCGTTTCGAGAGGAGGACGCTGCCATTAACATGTCTCGAGCGGCCAACCAATATGGTCGCTACGTCCACTCACCACCCAGCCCCATTCTGGGGTTCCTCCTCAGGACGAACACACACACACACACACACACACACACACAATTCTTTAGAAATTGAAACATATAATCAACGACAATAACACACTGCAGGTTGGGTCAAGTCATAGCAAGTCTGGTTTTCTTCTATATAGACCTACCAGCTGGAATACTCGTCCATTTGACGGGCGAGATAAAACCTCGCTTATAAATAGGATAAGAACATTTCCTGAAGCCCTTCCCAACCAAAAAAAAAAAAAAAAGAAATAATGACAAATGAGGATTGGAATGAAAAAGCTATAGAGAGGACATCCCTCAATGTCCAAATGTTGATAGAAACCTGATAGTTACATTCTTGAAGTGGTTTGCGTTCCAGTTACTCTGTTATCAGTGTGATGACAGTGATTGTAAACATGCCGTTGCTTGTGACATTGCTTACACAATGGTTTACACATGCACAGAACATCTCACTGTAAACTAATGATGTATGATGATTATGGTTTAAACATACACAGAAAGTCCCAGTGTGTAGGCTCGTTGTATTAGCTCTATTTCCTTATTGTAGTTTGACATATAACCAATCATTGTCTACACGTTGCAAAGAGGCTGGCCTGAAAGCCATTTTATCAGTAACTTGATGCTATGGTAAATCAGGTGAGGGATGGTCACCTGATGGTATTGTAAATCAGGTGAGGGATGGTCACCTGATGGTATTGCCAATCAGGTGAGGGATGGTTGGGTAATATAACACATCATGTAACCAATTTCCTTCGAGTGTCATAAAGTCAGAGAAGGGATGACCCCCGTGGCCATATTGTCACTATTCTTCTCTATATATTGTATTCGTCACTGCCATCCTTACGTCATCTGATATCTATGAATTGCTATTGATTTTTTCCCCAAGATTTGTTTCCGTTGCCTTTGTGTCCTGCCGCTCCAGAAGTGAATGTGGACACTTAAGTCATCATCCCTACAACTGTCAGTCTGTCTGTCTGTCTGTCTGTGTTCTCTGTCAGTCTATAGATGCATTCTTATTAGCAGGAAAACACAAGAGCAATACAAAATTGGAAATTCATATTGGCACCGTAGAAACCCCTTCTGAAGAGGGTGACGAACTCATTAGATTTTGGGCTTCATGATTGCATAAATCTGCATATTAATCAGGGAAAACTAATTCGTTTCGACAGTGCTATATTACTCATGTGTAATGAATGTTTGGA
>JAUTXX010227200.1:0-14694 GCA_032273605.1 Panulirus laevicauda | reverse complement strand
GTTATTTTTCCTCCTTGTAAATTAGATTACAAGTGTTATCAGTTAACTCTGGAACAGCTTATTCATATAAAAAAAGGAGACAATCACAAATAACAATGAAAAATATATTATGTCCATCATACAATAGTAACAAAATTATTGAGATTCCTCTGTTGACTTACTAATACAGTGCAGCAGTTTTTAATATAATGCAAATGTAGAAAGGGTGGCACCATTTTAATTGACATGAACTTGCTGTATAAAGTGTGCTTCATCCATTACATTAAATGAGTGGAGTAATGATAATGGATGAATTAAAACTTTACTTTCTGAACCTGCATGACAAAGCTAATGTAGGAAGTTTAATATGATCTATAAATAATAAAAAAAAATTTCCTTGTACAGATGATGAGAAACCTCCTGCTAGATGAAGGTGATCTTGTACACATCAAATCTCAGTCTTTACCTGTTGCCACCTTCTCCAAGTTTGAACCTCAGAGTGTAGAATTTTTAGACATCACAAACCCAAAGGCAGTCTTGGAAAATGCTCTGCGTAATTTTGCTTGCTTGACTGTGGATGATGTTATTGCTCTCAACTATAACGACAGAATATATGAATTGAGAGTTTTAGAAGTAAAGCCTGGAAATGCCGTTAGCATCATTGAGTGCGATATGAATGTAGAATTTGCCCCACCAGTGGGATATCAAGAACCAGAGAGAATGGACAGTGAAGCATCCATAACTGAAGATGATAAAGAGGAAATGATGCCTGAGCCTGTAGGATTTTACTCCTTCCAGGGCTCAGGAAACAGACTAGATGGCAAAAAGAAGAATTTAGAGTTGTCTCAGGAAGAAGTAATGAAGAGGGTTCTACGGCAAAGAGGAATTCCAGATTATGATTACGAAGTGGGTTTCATCAAATTTTGGAGGAAAGTCCCTAAGGTCACTGAAACTGAAAATAAAATTGAAGATCAAGAAGAATTTGAATGTTTTCAGGGAAAGGGCACTTCTCTGCGACAAGCAAAATCTAGAAAATAATCAATTTTAGTAGATAGTAACTATTCATGTCAAAGCCTCTTTATTATTCTTGAGTTTCTTTTATTTCAGAAATATTTATATTTAATTATATGCAGCAAGAGACTTATAGTGTACCTTAACAAGCTCTAGTGGGTCTGTTCCTACCTGAAGCTCATCTTGTGGTCAGGATTACAAAGCTCCTTCTTCACTCTAATTTTACTAACTGATATTTATACTGGAACATTTTTTATCAATATTGAAGGACTGAACACCAATCATTATTTACTTTAAAGCAATGCAGCCCTTAGACTTCTCTTTTTTGTGAAAACAATTGGTTGTGAAGATATAAATTTGTCCATGACATCATGACTATGACCAACCATGATCAAGCAAGAGGTGATAGTACAAGTTAATCCTATTTTAACAGCCAGGTGTCAGAAAATGCTCCCTGCTCACACACATTCCTCTTAATGAGAAAGGAAATGTAAATGTTCACTAATACAGCTTTTCACTATCAAAAGGATGTAGTTTCCTGAAAAGGATTATTCTCTTTTCTATAATTGTTTTCCCGCTTGACATCATATGTTGCACTTCATTGTGGTCTGCAGTACCTTCTTAACTTCCAGACTATCCTACAAGGATTGCCCTATCTTGTCTGTGTATTCCTACAGTTTTGTTTTTTTGACAACCATGACCATTTTTTTTCGATGTGTGTGACTTTTTCTCCACATTCATGTTTGCCAATTGCCTGACTGTCATAGATTCTTCAGAAAACATCTTTATACTTTTTGTTAGGTTGCCATTACTTGAATGGTACCTTATGTATATAAAATCGTTGCCTACAAGATACCAAAAAGTTCTATGCTAGGTTTACTGTTGCATTATATATAAAGTGAACCATTTTCTACTATCCAGCAAGGCATAATTTGTAACTTCACACATCCCAGTCCTTGTAAAAATTAAAATTCCCTCATATTTACAAACCCCTCTATCACATGCATCCTTATTTTGTTCTTCCGCCTCAATCTTGACCTCTCCTTTCCCCTCTTACCTTAGTATTCGTACATCCATTATTTTCATATGATCCATATTTCACACAAACAGTTACTTTCAGTGTTCATACCTCACTTTGATGTTATTTTTCACTGTCCACAGCTTACACCGTCATTTTGTTTTGTGAAACCAAGATTTAAAGCTTGATATTAACACAAGGTCATAAGTTCCTGTATAATTTCTTGCTCTTGTCTTTACGATCTTAATCTTCCATAAACTACCTTTAACTTATTCACTATAACCTTGTGGTAGGGGAGAAAGCATTCCTCCTCTGTATTCCCTGATCCTCAAAGGATCAGGCAGGGTCATCTAAATGTGTGGATGTGACCATGAGGAGAAGTAGGAGATATGATTGAGGAAAGAAACCTGGATGTTCTAGCCGTGGTGAAGCAGATTTCAAGGGTAAAAGGTAGTGAATGGTGGGATGAAGAAGTAAAGCTGCTAGTGAAAGAGAAAAGAGAGGTGTTTGGGTGGTACTTACATGGAAGGAATGCAAATTATTGGGGATGTATAAGAGAAAATGACAGGTCAGTAGGAAGGTGCAGGGGTTGAAAAAGAGCAAATGAGAAATGGATTGAGCGAGTATCTGTAAACTTTAGGGAAAATAAGATGATGTTTTGGAGGTATGTAAAATAAGAGCAAAAACAAAAAGGGCTGTTGAATGTGTTTGATGACAGAGTGGCAGATGAAGGGTGTTTATATCCAATCCCATCATCATCTGTTAATTTCCTTCATCAGAAGTTGCAATATCCCATCCTTCCTTTACTGTTTTTCCATCTACTTTTTGTTAAAACCCTCACGACTCATCCATAAAGACAGTAAACACATTAAGGGATATAACACTCCAACCTCATTCACACGCCACTCTTATTCCTGTTTCTGACATAACATATATCTTCAACTTTGTAAATTGTCAGCACTTTTTATAGCTCATTCCTGTCATATCTTATCCTATGCTTGATCTGGATCCAGAAATGCAACATTTTAAGATATTTTTGCTTATCCTCTTGGTGCACATTGTCCAGTTCAACCTTGGCATCTTCAAGTATCTCTCTTGGTTGTCATCACCCTCTTACCCAGTAATAAGTTTGAGTTCAGCTCTTCTTGATCATGCAGTATATCCCCTCTCCATTCCATTATAGGTGCAACAGCTCTTACACAAATTAAGAACTTTACAGTCTTACAAAGGTCACTAATTGCATCAATACAGTTCATTTGCTTAGCACCTTAACCTGTTTTTGGCCTTCATGTATATTACACTTAAAGACAAGTACTATTGCAGCATCTTGCATTACTCTTCTCTGGATACTACGTCCGCCCATGGTACCTAACTGTATTTCACCTTTCTTTTTCCAAATTAGATCTCTTCATATTAGGTATGCCTTTACATTCTTCCTTTGTACTATCGTCTTTCCCATTCTGTAAATAACACAGCTTTGCATGCTTCTTTAACTTTTTGTAACTCCCGAGTATTTCTTCCATCTGTCACATATGCTCTAGTTTTGATAGAAATATGTTATCTTCTTCTCGTGTTCCAACACATCTAAGTTTCTTCCACTAAAAATAATCTCTGAAATTTCTTCCCATATCTTCATCCACCTTTTTACTATTCAATGCAACATTTCGTCTTTGCTGTTTTATACCTTTCTTCCTTTGCTTCAGTTTCATCATTTATCCTTTCCAGGTGTAACAATAATGAATATCACCTTTCCAGTTACTTCCTTTATTGTCAACACTAAATGCCTGTTTTTCACTTGACTGCCTCTATTAATAGAGATATCAGAACTATATAGTTCATACTATTAAACTGCCTTTATGTAACTGTATACTGCATGCTTATTTAGTAACATGAAACTGTGCTGTTTAATAGTGATTCATTTTTGATGGTATCATTTTAGAGCTATCACAGTGCTGTCAAGGCAACCATGGATAACATTAAATCATCATTACAATAGTGTAAACTTTATGGCAACTGCTTTTTCATAGTAAAAAGTATATTGATCATGTAAATTTTCAATGTACAATTCATATTTCTGTATTTGTAAGGCTGCATGCCATCAATAAAATTCTAGATAAAATGTGTGACATGTTTAATGTCATCCTAAAAATGAAAAGCACCTAGAAACATATTCTCTTTGATGAACTTTTATACTAAAAGTTATAACAAAGAATGCAGGAGACAGTGTGCATTCTAAGCACCTATTCCAAGTATAAACATGGAAATAGTACATTACTTTTATCTGGGAACTAAAATCACCAAGAAAATGTTTGGCAGGTGGTCATGAATAAACGTAATTTCTGGTATATGCCATGAAAATAATTAAACATGACTGATGTCAAATGATTCAAGTCTCAGCCTTAACCATATAAAAGGTTTACATTCAAAATCTCTTAGGTCTGGACTAGTTTATACAAATATAAACTCCATTCTTTAATTATATTCAGAGACTGGCAAAATCCCATATAAAGTGTGATTTTATATGTCACAAGAAAACTACATCCAGCAAACAGCACAATCAGCTCGTGTTCCATCTGTAACAGGACCTCGATTAATGGGAAACAAAACTGCTCCATTTGCATTTACAAACCATACGTTACTGCACCAAAGATGACAGCTGACAGCCTTTGCAGTTTTTCACTCAAGTCTGCCATCAGAGCTGTGGTATCAGAAAACAGCATCCGACTTACCTTCCAGGTCATTACCAATCCAAAGCACTGCAGATCTGCCCCTCTCCTCAAAATCCATGCATTCACCCTTACCATCCCATCTATAAACAGGTTAAACAGCTATGGTAACATCACTCATTCATGAAACAGAGCCACCCTCACCTGGAGTGATTCCCCCTCCTCTTTTCCTTATCTATTGATAACACCACATTGCTTCTTGTAGTTTTCCACCTGCACCATATAATTGAAACAGCTCCCTTAAAGCACTTATATCAACCCATCATATGTTAACTCCAGATCCATAAAAGCCGCATACACCTTTCCTGAATCCACACTGTTCCTCCCCAGTCTAGTGCTATATGCATGCCACCACTCTCCCATAAAACTTTGTATACTTGTCAAACTTACAACTATAATTCAAGCACTCACTTTTGTTCTCTTGCCTTTGTACACTGGCACAAACAGGTACTCCACCAGTCCTAAGGCACCTCACCTACAGGCATATTTACTATGAAAACCTAACTAACCAGTCAACTGGTACCACAGTCATCCCCTTTCATAAGACATTCAAATGTATTCCCAACCACTACAGCCACATTTCACCTTTTGAAAGGCTTTCATTGCCTTTTCTCATTCTACCAAACCATGTGATATACTTCCCCATCTGCTCCCCTTATTGAATTTCCCATTAGTACTCTAGTTTTCATCACCAGAATTAAAACAGTAAAATAATAATACCATATTGTAGTAGTATTATGACAATTTGCCCTTTAGTTTTCCAATACTCTCTAACATTATCTCTCATTTACAACACCTTTATCTTTCTCTTGACTTCCTGCTACTTCCTCTTGTACGTCTCCCAATAACTCACACTCCTTCCTTAAAGGTAACACATATACACCTCTCTTTTCTCTTTTGCTAACAACTTAACTTCCCCATCCCTCAATCTTTACCCTTCATCACATGCCTATATCCCACCATCCTCATACCACAAACTTCTTCCCTAAATACCTTCCATTCCTCAAGACTCCCCTAAATGTGTTAACTCTCATCTTTAGCCATTCTTCACCCAGTCTCTCTTGGCATTTCCTCACACAAGCCTCTATTCCAAGCTCACTCACTTTCACCCATGCCATTCCCTCTTTCCCTAAATTTAGCCTCTTCAGTACAAACTTTCACCTTCATCTCCATCGAAAAGTGATTAGATAATCCTCCAGGTGGCCCCCTCAGCATTTGCAAGGTTTTCTCCCTGAAAATTTCAGTCATTCAATTCCTGATGCTACCTTGATGAGGATGGAAGATAGCAAACAGGCATCAATGGAAAGAAAAAAAAAATACACTTACCAAACTTCTCCAGCCTGTTTCTGCCTGGTTCTCCTACAGGTAAGAAGGTAAACAGAGCCCCAGGATTGCAAAAGTGTAAAGCCATGGATCAAAGCCTACCAAGATAGTATAGCCATAACAAACAGATGAGAAAATGGCAAGAATCAATTAAAAGTATGGCTGAAAGTGTGAGGAGATAAAGAATACAGATAGAGTGAATAAGCTCCTGGGTCCTTGGAGTATTTCATGAGAGATGGTACATGGAAGCCTTTTGTATGAGAAGGTTAAATGCAAATTAAGATAACTTTTAACCAACTGATTTATCCTATGCAAGGGCGAAAGGTAAATTAAGATAACCTTTCTCCAGATGCTGTAATTGTTGTGAAAAGAGTATAACCTTGATTCATTATGGGGTCAAAAATTCATTTCTCCTTGGTACACCTAACAAGGAGACATTACCAAAACTGATATGCATTAAGATATATATATGTATATATATTACCTTGGTAATAAATTAGAATGAAAAATATGAAGAGTGGTTGGACATGAATACTAATCACAGTATAAATTTACTCTTATAATCAGAAGAGTCTACCAGATAATCAGAAGGCATTCTTTATAATACTATCATGTATTTCCATTCTTTCATCCTTATACAGTTTTACTATTTATCAATCATAAACTCATGATTTTTCATACTCTGTTTAGCTTTGTAACAATAACAACTCTAATTGTTTGATCAAGGCCTGAACATACACTTAATCCCATCTTATCTGGACTCCAGTCAAAGCTTGTAATTGGTTGACTTGTGATGGTTGCATTTTGTAGTGGTTTTACTTCCCCTACTATACCAATCTCAGATCCATCATCCAATTTCTTTGATCTCACTGCAGGATACGAATATTTCCATAGCATAATTGAACCATTACCACCAGTTGTGGTGAAGATTTCACGATTTTGAGGCAAGTGCTTCCCACACCAAACAGTCGACCTGTGACCTTTATCCATCAGTCTAGCAAAACCTTTATCTTCGTGAAACGTTCGGAGATCAAAAATGTAGAACTTTGATTCTAAAGTTGTAGCTAAAAGTTTATTCATCGAAATATCTTTGCGGTCAAATTCAAGTGAGCATACACCATTTTTTAAGCTTGTTTCCCACTTAACAGCCATGTAACGCAGATCAAACATCTTTACATCTCCATTGTCAAATCCAGCACAAAGAATTCTTTCATCAGTAGAATGCGAGTTTCCAAAAGCCACACTCCAACAATCACGCTTTTGTTCACCTTCCTGAGGTTCAACAGTGATAACTGGGCGGTCTCTTTGTCGAGGGTCCCAAACCTTTACTAGTCCATCTCGGCTACCTGTGGCAATTTCTGGGGCACCTGAAAAAGCCAAAAAAGTACATGTTGCTAATCATACCCCTGGTTCCCTCAATTGAAATGTATCTTGTTTTAAAAACTTACACACTGTATCCATACACCTCTTCTGTGATCTATCTCTCCTCTCTATGGCTTAAATCACTATACCATGACCTTTAATAATCCATTGTCTGCCATAAGATCTACATGGGCAAAAAGACTTTCATCCACATTTCTTACAAATAATTTCTTTACACCACATATCATAATTTCAATTACTTATGAGTTATCTTTAATTTACCTGGAACCAAGAAAACCAAGTTTTTGCATAACATAAAAAAGCTGAAACATTCAATTCTGCAAGCTAACTCCACATTTTACAATTCATTATATTTACTGATGCTATCAGTGTACCTCCAATTCTTTCCCTCTGACTGAACAATCTTAATTTATGCTTTCCCACTGCCATCCTTATAAATCAAACGCTCTTTAATATCTGAATTCTAAAACTTCTACATTCACCCTTATATGACACAGTAATTACCTAATCCTTTCAAAACAACTTTACTCATTCTTGCATCCCCTCTTAACATCCTAACCCTACACACAGATGTGAATTACCATTAAACCAACTCCTCTTACTCCATTAGTGAAAGTATAATCTACATTCAACAAATGTAATCTTCATTCTGTCCCACCATGCTTCATCTGTACCCTAATATGAATTCTGATGTATAGAATTATAAAACAACCAGTGTTTACATGTCTGAAACACTTCCGCATTCATTACAAGCTATTCACTTACAACATAACTGTGAATGAGGGGTTTGTAAATGATTCATCTCACATAAAGCACCACCCTTAAAATCAATAAAACACCATAGTAATAGGAGGCATTAAGAACTAGAGTAGCAAGTATGCCAAATCTAAATCTTAAAATCACAAGTGTCAAACTTTAAGACTGGAAACTGCCATAAAACTGACAAAAATTGTTAGATTTTGATGTAGAAATTAAAGGAGAAAGGAGAACGTATTCCAAAAGGTATATATATTAATAATAACCGAATATCTATTATCATGTCAACACCAAATTATTACAAGAAATATTGTAAATATTTCTAAATAATTAATACTAGTTGTACCCACACTGATTGGTGATGCTCTTGCACAATTATTTGCAAAAATAATGATCAAATGCACAGCACACACTAGTCAGCACAATTACTGGGTGTTAAATTGGCTTGGAAGGCTTACTGGTTATGGCTCAAGAGGGCTTACTGGCTATTGATGGGCTTGGTGTTGTTACTCTCTCAATGCCTGCATTTTCTAACCTAAGCACACGTTTGATCATCAACAATAAAACGATTGAAATTTTAGCATGAAAGTGAACATCCAGTAATATGAAAGCATTGCCACCTGATTGACTATAGTCAAATGATTCTGATATCATAGAAAACTGATTTTCAGGCTTATGGTGGGCCTGCCACTTTCTTACCGAATGCTTCATAGTACAAAGATCTGACAGAATCATACATACCCCAAAATAATCCATCTAACTTTTACCTCACTAGTGCAGCATCCATAAAATCTTTAACAACTAAGGTAGCATAACACAGGTCTGACACACTCTTACCTCCTCATCCACAGCAGAACTTACTCTTATATGTGCCCTACTTCCATTAGAAAAGCCTATTACAGCATTTAAGACTTTCCAAAGCAAACTATAATGAACATTTTCCTCAATCATTCTAAAAAGTTCATAATTCTATACTTAACTGCCTTTCCCACTTTAGCAAGGTAACTAACTTTTGGACAAAGAACAATGGCATCATTTACACACATTAAATCTCTTGTTTACATGTATAATGCACAAAAACCAAACCCTACTATCCACAGCCAAGCTTTATAGACTATGCTTTATCATGCGTAATCATAAGTCCATAAATGCTGTAAACACTTTCTCTTTTTATTCATGAGCTTTCTCCACTACCTACTTCAATGCAGAATGCAAGTCAACACATCCTCTTCCCAAAGTCATTCTTTACTTACCATGTGTTCAAACATTCTTCTAACACAAATACATTCCTACCATATATCATACTATGCTGATAATACTCATGCCTCTGTAATTTTTACGATACTTTTTACTACTCACATTTTCAAACACTGCCTTTATCTAATCACCAAGCCCATTACCACTTCTACACTTTACCACATAAGCTTTACATAGCCATTCAACAGTCGTTTATTAGTATCACATTCCCCATTTCATCTAAATCCCTGGCTTTTCTGTTTTTGGTGCTCTACTGCTCTTCTCATCCCTCCCCTGAAATGCCCTCTTCTGAAACATACCTATTCATTATCCTTCCTCCTCCAATCCTAACAAAATAAAACCAAAATCTTTTTCATTACCATCATAATCAGGTTAGGATCTTTAAAAGCTATCGTGAATGAAATGTTTGTGGGATGACTGTATGTACTGTACAATATACAACTGTGATTAAAAATCAAAAAGTCATCTTTGAGCTTGTGAAAAGCATGTTTTTGAGCCAGTCCCACAACATTCTCTCTTATAATATAGTTCTCAAACAAAGCCATCTGATTTTGTTATCGAGGTATATGAACCAGTCCCATTAAATGCACACAAAAAGGCAACTATATGGCGTGGAGAGCTGCATGAAAAACTCTACTTAAACATAGTACCATAATTTTTCACTAAGCCATCTCTACTAGCGTCCTGCCAATGGTATCACAATGGCCCTACCTGCACAGCAATGCTGCCTGCTGTGGTCAGTCTTGCATCTCAATGGTCACTGTAATGAAACCCAAACATAAAGGGAAAGGTGGGCTTTGCAGCATAGGGCAGGAGATGGTTCTGGTTCAAAAGCATGTTTTTCACAAGCTGAGGAAATCTTTGAGAAAACCCATCACCTGCCCTCCAATCATGTAGTTACCACAGACAATGAACAAAGGAGGAGGATTTACTTAAATGAAAAATTCCTTACAATATCAGCACTAAGTGAAGACAGTTATAAGACATCTGTCTTCTGGTGGTGATGACCTGAAAATGCATCTCAAACTAAGATCTAGGCACCTCGGTCTTTTCAGGCTGACTATCTTTCTGATGAGAAAAGTTTCTAAGCAAATATCTCTTAGCAAAAGTTTTAATGAATTTCAAAAACATCTGACCTCAGATGACCCTATAAGACATATCTGAAGGACAGCCTCAATTGTAAGATAGTTTCCCAAGTCAAGTGCCCTACATTTAATCCACAGTTAGCCTATTTTAACAGTCCTCTGAGTAAACAGAGAAACTCCTGTATTTGAACATTGAGCAATCAATCTAAAAAGTTTGCAGTTTCACTAAATGTATATTTCAATTGCTCCCATAACACCAGAACTGGACTGCATAAAATGTCTCCTAGAAGAAGCATTTTTTTACTTGTATAAGGAAAACTAACTAATGGAAGGAACTCGAGAATATGAAAGTGTGAACCCACATTTCACCAAAGAACCCTTTCACAATAGCCTGCATTTGTCACATATTACTAATCAACAAAAGACATATGTTAGGGAATGCATGGGTAACTCCATTACTAAACAATCTGTAATTTTCACAAACTATAAAATGCAATGCTTGAAGTACAGTAGGATTAAACATTATTCAATTAGAAATGTGGCAACAAGCATTATACTTAGCTGTTTAACAGAAATTAAAGAAAAAACATTGTATAGGCAGAGAGTTGGCAGCATGTGTTGTGAACAGCCTCAAACTTTCCCCAGTCATTTTACCAGACCATGGGTCGTATGCAAACCTTAAGGTGTGGGACAAAAGCTGCTGGAAGCAGAGAAGTTTTTATCAAGGATGCAAGCATGTGTACGAGTAAGACAGGAGAGTGAATGGTTCCAAGTTAAGGTTTGTCTGCAGACGTTTGACTGAAAAACATAAAGAGGATGTGCTGAAATGGTATAGCTGTACAGAGAAAATGAGTGAGAAAAGGTGGACAAAGATGCGTGTCAGAAGTGGAGGGAACAAGGAAACCAAACTGGTTATGGAAGGATGAAGTGGAAGTGATTTTGAGTGATCAGGGCACTAAACATGCAGAAGGGTGAAAGGTGTGCATGGGATATAGAGATCTGGAACGATGTAGTATACTGGAGTCGCGTGTTGTCACTGGACTGAACCAGGGCAAGTGAAGCATCTGGAGTAAACCAAAGAAAGGTTTGTGGGGCCCAATTCTGGATAAGGAGCTGTGGTTTCAGTGCATTACACATGACTGCTAGAGAATGGATGAGGGCAAATGCAACCTTTCTAAGTCCATTCCTGGTGCTAACTCGCTAATGCAGGAAATGGCAATCAAGTATGGAGAAAGAAATACATGTGTGTGGGTGTGAAGTGGCTGGGGGAAGCCATGGAAAGGTCTGTAGGTCTGATTGTGGATAGTGGGGAGCAATGGCTTTGTGAATGGTTATAGCAATAGTTTAGAGTAAAACATTTCACACAGCTCTCCAAGACATTACAGTTACATTTTTGTATGCATTACCATAACTGTGGCATTATCTATCAAACTTTACCTCACTGACAACCAGACAGCTTTGTTAAACAACATAAAAGGAGGTCAGGTGATTGGTTGGTTCAAAATCTTTTATAAGTTAGAGAGAGAGAGAGAGAGAGGGGGGGGGGGGCACAGAAACTTGTACACTTAAACTTTACCTTTGCCAATATTGAGACCAGCTATTCCATCAATTGCATTGATGATCTCACTGTGTGCTCTGACTGAATAGATTGGTACTTCTGGTGACTGCAGATCAATAATTTCCAACTTTCCCTCAAAGTCTCCTATTGCTAAGTGTCGATCTTCCAGAGCAGAAGCCCCAAATGTTCCTGTGGATGGCACCCCAATCAAACTGGTGTGCAGAATACGAAAATGTGCAGACTATGGAAATCACCAAGAAAAACGATTACAAAAACTTTTATGTTGCTTATGCAGTTAAGGTGGGTGGTAACTTACAAATATCAACAAAAACAATACTAAAGTATTTGTTTAAATTGATGTAACGCTTTATTGGAACCAACTCTTAAATAATTCAACAATCTAATATAAAATTAACCAAACTGGGGAGGGCTTTGAAGATGACAGAAAAGGTGTGTTCAAATTATGTAGAAACAGAAAAACATAAGCAAAAATGAACAAAAACTATGAAATCCTTAACAAGTGACTGAGATTTACCAAAATTCTTGAAGTTATTAATGATAGTCATTTCCTTGGTCCATATTGTGCACTAAGTAAACAAAGTATGCTTTCAAACAAAACTATTCAAACATTCTTTTCTGCCATGAAATTAAAATTTCACTTTAAAGTCCCTTTGGGCACAGCAAGAAAACTTGAAAGCAAAAGTTCATGAACATTGAATGCACACTTTTTTACTTCTGGCTACAGTTAGTGCATAAGAGATGACAATAACAATGGCATACTTCTGAAATAACAATGATAACTGGGCAACTGTCAGCCACTGCTCTTCATAGATTCAGTGGAGTGTCAATTTCTTCTTTACACTAACCGGACAAATCCCCTCTTCTTCAATCCCCTGTCTGCTTGTGTGTCATTTATGCATTATATTAAAGTTAACTTTGATATAGTACAAATGACATATCATTTTTGCTGATATGCATTGGTTAATTCTATTGTTGCCCTAAAATACAAAATTTCAATGAAATTAGTGCACATCACCAAATATGCATTGCATCATATTCCTACTTTTACAGGGTATCATTGTTCATTTACGAACTTGTTCATCTTTCCTGCCTTAGTGAGGTAGCATCAAGAACCAAGAAAAACAATCCACACTGCTCCTTCTTCTGCACCTATTTTCAGTGTTAATATCTGTTGGGAGAATTTTCTGCCTCCCCACTCCCACCCATCTTGGTTGCCTTCTACGACACGTAAGAGACATGTGGATGGTATTCCTTCTCTCCTATCCCAAGGATAATAACATGAATAAATGTCAGATACTGTATTTATTTGGTGTACTACAAGCAATCTGGATCACATGGGGAGGTCAAATATCTGAAGTATCATTGCCCCATGTTTAACAGCAAATCCATCAAAATCTCACTAAAGAAAATTTATAAACTGGGGAACCAGTTCATTTAATGAAGGCTAAAACTTACTGCAATGGTATCAATCTTGTGAATTCAAAAACACTAAAGAATAAAAATCTTCAAACAGCGATTCACTACTATGGGAGAATAATAATACAATAATACTGATGAACAAGACCATTAGCCCTATAAGTTACATTGCCATTATTGCTGTACTGTAATTCATCCATAATTTAGTGGAGCCAATCACCTACATACAGTCTCGGAACATCACTCACACACATAATCAACACTTGTCCAGCGTTTAACCACTTAAGGTCTAACTAAATTGTGTATGAAAGATGATGATTCTGAGGGCAAAGTATATGTCCCTACTGCCCCTCTCCTTCCAGTAACTTCATCATATCTCTCTTCAATTCAACCTTAACCCTTTGGAGGCAGTAAGCTTTATTGGAGAATCTCTTAGGAAGGAGATCCCTTTTATTCATGACAAACACACAAAAATACCACACAACTCACTTGATATGCTTGATGATACTCATGAAGTACCTCATAAACCTGACAGCAGTGTAGCAAAAATTAAAGTGTGTGCAGCACTTGCAAACAATGACTGAATAAGTTGACCAGTATAATGTTTTAAACCGAACATTATACTCTAGTCAGACATGAAAAATCAAATTCTTTTTAACTATTTTGAATTTTTGCCTTTAGTGCAAAGGGAAAATAACTCCTGTTGCCTTACTGAAGGTTTAAGCAAAAATATGCCAGTCTCTGATAATTAGTGAAAATACTACCAGTGGAATTGTGGTGGAATTTATTAAAAAAAAGGGGTGACTGTATTGTTGACTGGTTGGTAAGGTTGTTTAGCGTATGTATGACTCATGGTGAGGTGCCTGAGGATTGGCGGAATGCTTGCTTAGTGCCATCGTACAAAGGCAAAGGGGATAAAAGTGAATGCTCAAATTATAGAGATATAAGTTCGTCTATCCCTGAGGATAGGGGAGAAAGAATACTTCCCACGCATTCCTCACGTGCCGTAGAAGGCGACTACAGGGGACGGAAGTGGGGGGCTGGAAACCCTCCCCTCCTTGTATTTTAACTTTCTAAAAGGGGAAACAGAAGAAGGAGTCTCGCGGGGAGTGCTCATCCTCCTCGAAGGCTCAGATTGGGGTGTCTAAATGTGTGTGGATG
>JAUTXX010227089.1:0-14697 GCA_032273605.1 Panulirus laevicauda | reverse complement strand
GAAAAATAGTATGCAAATATTGTGATCTTAGTTTGAGATACAAGTCAGCCCGAGGAAAGATAATTAGTTTGATTTTAAACAGTAACCTTGTGATGGGAGAAGTTCAATTGCCAAACGGCCTGTTATGATGTTATATATTCCCACATATTGGCGGTACAAGTTCACACCTCAGTCTTAATGTGACCTGGCTTGAGACAAGAGGTAGGAGACGTGCACTGCTAAGTAGAACTGGTGTGTGATAGATTACGAACATTCATGCTGATAAACTCTAGTGCTAGTGTATTACAATACAGTGTAGTTATGTGAAGTTATTAATACGGAATTGTGTAGAGACTAAACAGTGTGTTCCACCGTGACTGTAAACACGCTGTGGGCTTTTATAATTTCTTTGGTGTGTTTTAGTGTCTGAAAAATTGTTGTGATTCACCTTTTAAGGAAGACGTCAGAAGTCTGTAATATACATCAGAAAAAATATGATGTTTCATATTTCTCGATAAATAATCGTGTGAATAATTTGTGTTCTCATGGAAAATATTGAGCATTACTAATATTATTCTTTTAGTTTTTGTTGTAAAAGTTTGGTGATTTGTTTAAGGACTGAAAATTTTAAACAAAAAACTTTCTTAATATGATATGAACAAGGTGACGGAGGAAGGCACTAAATGATACTTTGTTGTGACTCAGATGTACGTATACCTTCAGGTGTTCTCGTTCATACTTTCTTCTCTGAAAGCTTCAAATGGCCACCAGAAGATAAACTAACATGAGTAATGTAATCGTTTCACTACAGTTAAGCTTTCTCACAAAAAGATCGGCACTTGTGTATATGGAGAAACTGAAGTGATGAACAGAGGCTATAGATATTGCTAACTATGGAAGGATAGTTATGAAGGTAAGGAGGAGTGGGGTTACGTAGTTTTGAATGGTTTACTTTGGTGGAGTGGGTATTTCGGTAGTTATGTCTAGCAGTGGGTTGAGAACGCGAAAAGATTGGTCGAGTAGAAAGACACCTCGGAAGGGTTGGTAGGAGTTATTAGAAAACTCGGTAGGATTCAGAGAAGTGCCTTATGAATTCTGAATGGTTATCCATTGTGGGTGTGATAACTCGAAGGGCTGGCTGCCGTGGGTGTGATAACTCGAAGGGCTGGCTGCCGCAGGTGTGATAACTCCGAAGGGCTGGCTGCCGTAAAACCGCTGAGTAATCGCTATTTTTGCTGTTGTTTAATTTTTCAGAATTATCTATCACATAGGAGAGAAAATGTGATGATAATGCTGATTAGCACAGCGTTTTTTCTTCAATTATATTGTTGCAGCCAGTACCATCGATAGTCATGGCAATAATTGTTTTTCTATAAACCTCGCAAGTTTCGATGTCAAACTTCATTTAGGTAAAAGAAAATAGTTCATAGTCGACGTATGTATGATTTAAAGACAATGTGTATGTTTGTGTATAATATACCTTGAAGATTTGTAAATAGGTTTGTGCTGTGCGAGGAGGAAATTTATACAGTCATTGAGTCCCATTTGCATCATAACATAGTTTCTCTGACATTGTTCTCTCTCATGTTTATGTAAATAGTTTTTTCACATAAGTTGTACATATTCCTTCTCAGAAATTTGTGCTTCCGTTCTGTCTCCTACCCCTGCTGTTCCTCATGACTTTTCATTTCTTTATGATTACTCTCAGCTTTGTCGTTTCACACATT
Source organism: Panulirus laevicauda (assembly GCA_032273605.1). Classification (NCBI taxonomy): domain Eukaryota; kingdom Metazoa; phylum Arthropoda; class Malacostraca; order Decapoda; family Palinuridae; genus Panulirus; species Panulirus laevicauda. The sequence continues at coordinate 12,991 of JAUTXX010227089.1, read as the reverse complement.
CATCCAGACTCGCCAGCTTCAGGATTTTCTTTCTAGAATATGCTAAGGGTCTTGTCATATGTAAACAGCAGCTGATTCATCTCCCATCCCCACTTACTCCCATCTACGTAAGATGACTAGGTACCTAAAGCACTCTTCCTCCAGTGGTTCACCAATCAAACTGGCATTCAAACCTTTCCATGTCATACTCGTGTTGCACGTCATAACCTTCTGTTTGCTTATAATAACTTTCAACATCTTTCTTACACTTTCACACACACACACCCCAACTTACCAGCTTCTGGAATTTCTCTCCTGAGTCTGCCAGCCACCAGAACCTTGTCAATATGTAGTCACCGATTTATCTCCCATGCCCACTCACTCCCAGCATCCCAAAGACTGACTGCCCCATTGCATTCACCGTCCTCATTACTCTGCCCCTAAATGGTTTGAAGAACCATGGTGACATGATTGATATCACACATTCTTGATGCAGACCAACCTTCACTGAGAACTGTACATCCTTCTCCCTTGTTTACACATATGCCTTACTTTTTCTAATAGAAGCTCTTTACTATTGTATTAACTTTCCATATACCCCATACATTCATAGCTTCTTTTATATGGCATCTCTTTCAACCCTATTACATGCTTTCTCCATATGCATCTCTTTCAACCCTATTACATGCTTTCTCCAGATCCATAAATATTGTATACTTTGTTTTTAAGTATTTTTCATGCAAATACTTCAAAGTAAACGACTGGTTCACATATATGCTTCCCCTAAAGCCTCATTGCTCATCCTCTGTCAGATGTTTTATGCATGCCACAACCTTATAATCGCCACTCTCCTGTATAACATACTGGGTATATTCAGCAGATTTGTACATCTTTTAATTTGAGCGTTCACTGTTGTCCCACATGCATTTACACAAGATGTTATTGTTGCATTCTTCCAGTCCTCAAGATCCTCACCTTGGGCAATTCAAACATTGAAAAGTGTGTGTTACCAGTCATCAGCATTATCATTCTCTTGAAAGGCTCAACTGTAATCCCATTTTTATCTGCTGCTTTGTATAATTCACAGGGCCTGCGGTACCCCCTTTCTTTTCACCATGCTGATATTAAGGAGTCTCATGCTCTGTATGCCACCTCAATCCAAACACTCCATATCAGCCATCCTATCATCTAACACATTTAGCAGTTCTTCAGAATGCTCACTCCATCTCATGTTCATATTTTTGTCAGTTTGATGATGTATTGATTAAAGGAATTGTTTAAAGTATTGATTAGCTCATCTTGTGAACAGCTGATGTGAGGCAAAAGGCATTATTTTAATTTTTTGTGGGGTTCATGAAGTTTATCAAAATAGGTCATGTCATTTTTACACAAAATAGGGTGGCATCTTTTATGAAAAGGCATTTTCCCTTTTAGGGCTTCAGTACAATGGACCAGTCTTAAGCATACCTGAACTTTTATTCAGTAAACTTCAGTGTAAAGACTTGGCTAAAGGAGGAGCTTGATTGTGCATATATGTACTTTATTGATTTGTGAACTTGGATACAAATCTTTTCTTGGAGATCATGTTTAAGGTAGTTGATAGAAATGTCATCATAAGATGTACCAGAAAAGACTGGATGCCCACAATTACCAGAAACCAAGATTGCAATAAAATGAGATGGGTGGTTTGAAGGAGAAACTAATGGTGAGTTGAAAACAAAAATGAATTATGCATACAAATATGAAGATATCTGGCAAATTTTAAGTGTCTGAGGAGCTGTTCAAGAGACCTTATGATTTTCAACTGTGGTAATGACAGACAAATCTTGAAGTGTTACAGGAACATTGTCATACTGGTATACCATAGCAGACAATACAGATTCTTCATTATAACTAAGTGAAAGTAGCATGGTTGTACATGACTTTTATTTTAGGAAAATGCTGAAAAAAATTGAAATTACATTAAGAAAGTAAATAGGAGAGACATGTTATTCACAGTATTATTAGATAGGTAATAGCAGCATAGGTACTTGATGTAGAAACTTGAAAAATATAAGCTTAATTGATTTTCATTTCATATTCCACAGCATACCTTTGGAGACAGATCCCCAGGTAGTGAGTCATCGTGTAGCTCTAAGGCTGGAGGAAAGTCCCTTCAATGACCAGACAGTAACTCAGGTTAGTGTAGTTGATCCCATTTTCGTTTTACTTCACTTAGTTATTTATTTTAGTAGTATTTCTGATATAGATGGCTGAGAGAGCAAACAAGAAGAAAAGCTTATACTACTTTTGCTTGTCATGACAAAATGTTCGATGACAGAAGTAGCTACACAACTCCTTCAGAAGCACTTTCTATTTTACAGATTACTGATTTGTACTGATACGGATTATGATTAAGTGTTGGAGTCTTTTGTTTCTTACTGCACAGAACCATAGAAGACTTTATGTGGACTTCTTGGTTGCTTTGTTTTATTAGTCTCGTATAAATGTTCTCAACCTTACTTGGGAAATTATGTTTTTAGAAGTCAGTGTTTCAAGATTGTCACATCAGTTTCTTCAGTTTGTCTACCTGCAGATAGCATCTGAGGAAGCAGATTAACTTTGTAGTTTTATTTATTCAGGCTTTTGCTCATTCATTATGTGTGCTACCTCAGTCATACTTTCCTCGAACCATGTAAATTGCATATTTACCTCAGTCATACTTTCCTCCAACCATGTAAATTGCATATTTTTTCCACAGAGCATAATTCAATCTTTATTTAGAAGATGAATATTTTCACTTAAGGTGAAAGTTATCAAGATTTTTTAGAATTTGCTAATTTGTGCCAAGAAGATATCAGTAGGGCTACCTGTTGAAGAAGGAAAAATAAGTAATCTTCACATTCAAATTCAAAATATTTATTGACGTATAAGTAATACATGAAAGGGGATACCAATCTCATAGTTTTGTCAATTGCTTTATTGTTTCATGAAAATTGGGGAATTTTCAAGTTTTTTTTTTTCTTTTTTTTTAAAGTATTTCAGGGAAAAAGTTCAAACAAGAAAAATACATCTCATCACATTACCCAAGTATGAAGTGTCAAAGGCACCAATAGTTAGTGTAATTTCACCAACATTACTTAAGCCAGATGAGGATGTGAGTTAAACAGATTCAGATAGCACCATGCAGTTGCGAAGTAAATTTTTGCAGAATCATATTACCAGGTATTTCCAGAGAGAGAAAAGAGGAAAAAAGAAGGAATATTCATATTGTTTATAGTAATTATTACACACGATCCTTCTTGCACTATTTTGAATTTTCACCAGCATATTTCCTTTGCAACTGATTTATTGCAAATATTTAATTTCATATGTTTTACTGGTATCACATGATCAGCAATAAGATATTCACTTTTCATATGCTAAAAAAATGTTGCATACTCATTTGCTGTTTCCTGCATTAGTGTGGTAGTGCCAGAAACAGACAAAGAAAGGCCACACTTCCTCACATCTGTTCTCTAGCTGTCACGTGTAATGCACCAAAACCACAGCTCCGTATGCACAACCAGGCCCCACGGACCTTTCTGTGGCTTCCCCTGGCTGCTTCATTTGCCATGGTCTGTCCATTGACGGCACGTCTCCCTCTTCTGATAACACAAAATTATATGATTATTCAGTCCTTATGTTTATAATCATACCAATATTATTTACACTTATTTTAGTAGTTTGTTAAATTTTTCACAGCAAGTTTCTAAACAGATATGAAAATAAACATATAGAATAGAATCTTAAATTTTTGTCTCAGTCAAAACAGCTCTGACTTTGAAAGGTTTATCTCACCCCTGACAATATCATTGTCTACAGATTGCAAAGGTTTTGATAAAATGGAGGTAGCAATCATATTTTTTCCATAAATATCCATCTGAATAAGAGGATGTCCTTCAGTAATCATTTTGATCACCTTTATATACAAGTGGCTTAAATATAGATCATACAAGAAACATATACAGTTCACTAGCACTTGTATTCTTCCGTTCATGTCTTGAAGACATTCTCACAAGCTCCACATCTCTCCCAATCTTTGTATGGTTATATTATTAACATCAAAAGTATATCCATTTTGAGATAAAAAACTGAAATAGTTTTTGGCACGACAGTTCTTCATAATTGAACATGCAGCTCTGATTCCTGATGATGTGGCAACAAATTCCATTAAATATAGGGCATAATTTTTATTCTGAACCCAGTTCCACAGAACATCAATTTGTTCATGCATGCATGCAGGGCAAGGTGCTGTCTTCTCAAACTTGACATTGCTAGCAGATTCATTTTTGCTTCCTAAGATTTAGAGCCATTATTATTTTAATTTTATTGGTTTTTAGATCCTCTTTATTACTGTCAGGTTCAAGTTTTATATCATTTATGATGTATTCTATGAAAGCCTTGTCTCTTAAAAGACTCATGAGTCTTGTGTGAACTTCTCACCTGCTTTGGTTGCATATTGACACAATAATTTGTATGAGGTAACCATATGCTTGTAATCATTGGCCAGCTCTGCCTGAGGGCACTTTTACTTGATTATAGTGATGTCTGGATACTTCCTGTGCCCTACACTACATTTGTCCACATAAACCTTAGGCAGGAAATACAGGCTGTAAATATATGTCAAAGTCTGTTGATCCCCAGCACATAGATTCGTTATAGTCTAGAAAAGCTCAAGCAAGTGATAAGGTTTGATCATTTTTTATATGATTTTGAAGTATGGAGTACTTCATGTATTATTTGTCACAGTACTTTGATGATCTTAATCCTACTGAACTAGAGTACAATATGCACATTATTCAGAATTACTTGGATGGTAAAACTAGGTATCACAGTGTTATGTCTTGATTTCAAAGACAAGAGTGATGTATGATCACTTATATGACTAAAATTATTAGACATTTACCTCGTGAGGAAGTTATACTCAGAAGTGCTTCTCCTTAAGAAGTGTCATGATATATACTTACTTATTGATTATGATTTACATTTCACTTTTCCTTAATTATTTGGGTTAGGTGTTTTCAAGGGTCTATTTTATTGTTTATTTTTCCTCTGAATTGTGCCTCTGTTAGAACTTTTGTGATAGATTTCATCTCTTACAGTTCAAAATTGAGAAAATAGTTTATTAAGATACATAGATATCTAAGTCACAATTCTCTGAAGTATTAAAGGATTTCAGTTACCAAAGCTGTTTCTTCTGATTGGTAAAACTCTGAATGGAAAGGCAAGATGGAAGCTGTCTAGAGACTGTTATGTAGGAGAATTGATTGCATAGAGGTAATAGAGTGATAGATAGAAAACATACAGGATGGAAGACATTGTGCAGGTTTACAGCATAGTTATTGAAGACATTGACCCTTAATCCTTGGGCTGCAACAAAGGTTGCAACATACCAGTAGGCAGGCAAGATTTTGGTGGCATTTTTTTAAATTCCTTGCCTTATGGTAAGTTCACAGTCTCATATTCCCCTAGGTTCTGGCTGCATTGCTCTGTTATACTGCAGCTTGCTGAGTAAGGAACTCCGCAAGTGATCTCGATGCAGTACAAACTTTTGCTAGCTTTAACTTGTTTGTATGCAAGTGATCTCGATGCAGTCAAACTTTTTCTAACTTTAGCTTGTTTGTTACTTTGTGCCCTCAGATATGGCTTCTAAGTGTAAGGCTAGTGACTTGAGTTGTGCTACCTCAAGAAGGGCAGACATATTGATTTCTTTAGAGCAAAAAGTGGACTTCTTTGATTGCTTTGTATGTGGTTAAAGTGCACTGTCTGTTGGGAAAAATTTTGGTGCTAATGAGTCAACAGTTTGAAGCACAAAAATATTAAGGCAAGTTTTTGTGAGGCATAGTTGGCTGGCTGCTTTTTGAGAGAACAGATGCTGAGCACACAACATCAAGAGTAATGTACTGCCATCATTCACAACAGTATTATTTCTTTATTGCTTTTTAGTAATTTATACATAACTTCTTTATAGTTTTGTATAATGAATATGTTTCTGAGGTATATCATGCTGAATTTTAATTTTGATGTGGTCATTGTAGGACTTAAGGTATACCTTGTCTCTCAACAGTCACTCCCCCATAACCCCTTTGATCTCATTAGGCTGATACCTTACCAGTCACAGTTTTGCTAACGACAGGGATCCAGGAATGTAACTGCCTTGGTTGCCAACAGACCTCTGTTAATGATTTATTCTTTTGTTATCCATTAATCTGCATGCATATCTTTATTTTTGTTAGATGATAATGTGGTTTTAAGAACTGGCTTTTTTTATGAAAATTGAAAAAATTTCACCTGCTATGTATGACAAATTAACTGAAAGACACAACTCAGAGATTGAAGCCCAGTTGATTTGTAGAAAGTTGCCTGCTCGGTGGACAAAGAACAAGTTCTCCAAAATTTTGTGTTTCCCTTTCATATAATGAAAGACTTGCTGTAAAAGTAAAGGACATGTACAAGCAAGCAAGCAAGCTGTCATGCTTTATATGGCTGTGGTATGATAATGAAGTTAACACCTAGTTAAAGTATTCCTGTGGTACCCTTAAAATACATATTTGTATCATGCAGTACACTGTGCTGTATATACTGAGGTCATTGGGTTCATAACTTACCTGAATTATAATTTGATGAAATAATTAGAGTTACAACACAAAAAGCATAGCTGAAATGTAGACCACATTGGGGGGAATGTTTGCTTTGCTCAAGTTGCTCGAGATTGCTTTCAGATGGCAGCTTAGAAGAATGGCTCGTGAACATTCTAAAACGGGAAGGCAGATAACCATTACTATTGCAAACATTAAGCATTATCCTTGCAACTGTAATGTGCAAAGTCAGTGCAGAGGGGCGTTTAGAGTATAGATTGAAGTTTTAGATATTATGAAGTGTGCAGAACATGTAAAGGAGATTCTGTGTATATATGTGCATAGTTAAGTAAAGTCTAGAAACGTATTAAACTTAATCTTTTATGACTATTGGTTCTTTATGGTAGGAATATATAACTGATATTTTCTAAGAAAATCTTGTGACTTTTATTGGTCCTTTATGGTAGGAATGTATATCTGATTCTTGTATTTTTATGCTGCATAGAATGATCCTCCCCTACTTTACTTTTTCAAAAGAGAGAACAGAGAAAGGGGGCCAAGTAAGGATTTTTCTCTCTAAGGATCAGTCTTTTGTTTGTGATGCTACCTTGCTAATGTGGGAAATGGTGAATATGCATAAAAAAAATTGTATTGATATCCCAGGGTATGGGAGAAGAATACTGTATTCTTTTCATGTTGTAGAAGGTAACTTTAAGGTGTGGGAGTTGGGGGGCTGGATATCCTCCCCTCCTGTTTTACTTTTCCAAAAGAAGGAACAGAGAAGGGCCCAAGTAAGGATTTTCCCTCTGAGGCTCAATTATGTGTTCTTGACGCTACCTCGCTAACGCGAGAAATGGCGAGGATGTATGAAAAAAGAATGAATTCATATTGGCAGTACAGTAAGTCAGACATAGTTAAGTGGGTATATGTACCTTTACTGTATAATGATGCAAGGAAATTCTTCAGTTTACTCAGTAGTTTTATTGAAGCAGCACTAGTTTACAGGAGACATTTTCCAGTCTGCAGCCAATAAGAGTTGAAGAAGAGAAAAAAGTGCCATTTTGCAATTGCTGTTTCTGACTTACAGAATAAGCTACATACATAATCTTTTGTTTATTTTGACAACTTTAACTGACTTTTAATGTTATGGTTTGATTTTCTTTCCTGGATTGGTTCGTCCTGCAAGCAATGAGTGAGTCTCCAACCTTTGAGGTGGTAGAAAGCCACTGATGAGGGAGGTGTGTTACTGATACTTCCCACTTGGGTCTTGGGAGGTTTAATGATGGCTGTGCAGTAAGCCAGCTCTTCAGTATCTGTCATGTGTCCCTTTTGACCCAGGTAGCTGTCTTTTCTTTCTGTCTCACCCACACATGAGCAGCTGGCTCCATCAAAACCCTCACACCATCACCAACCTTACTTTTTCACCACCCTAACTCTTTCACTAGAAATTTGTTTAAAGATACTCTTTTGCCATTTTAGATAAGTTGCTGTTAATTTGTTAGTGTACTTAGAACTCGGATAGTACCCTGTTAATGCTTTTGGGTTTTGCCTTCTATCAATTCTGGTTACCTTTGATATTCTTCCTTGTATCATTAGAACGTTTTTGATACTCTTTATGATTTTTGTGTTACCTGCATAGCATGGCAGACTCTTAGGGACTTCTCTGTCTGTCATTGTCCATCACTCTGTCCATCCATCTGTTGTTTGTCCATTCGTTTTTAGGAGTCACCCTAGTTTAGTGAAGATGAGTTTGACCTGGCCCTTTTGGGTCAGTTCAAATGCATCAAACAATTACTTTCCAGCACCTAAGGAACTGAATGGTTTAAGAACATTAAGTATTTTGGATTTTTCCTGAGCTATCTCCCTTATAAGAAGTTATTGCCTGGAACTTAGCCTGGTTCATAACTCAGTGATTTGATATTACCCATAAGGGTCTGGTCAAATGTATCAGACTTTGTAATATCTGCACTTATTTTCAGGCATCTAAGGAACTGAATGGCATAATACCCATAACTCTAGTTTGGATTTTGCCTGAGGTATGCCCTTAGGTTTAACCTGAAACTTGACCTTGGTATCAGCTTGAAGAAAATTATACCTTAGGCCATGGAACTTGATACTGATTTTTTTTTAAATATACCAAACAATATATTCTCCCATTCCTATTTCACTCCCATTAACTGTGTTGTCACCCATTTCTTTTCACTCACAGTGATTAGGCTGCACTGCAGGCAACATGTGTTCCATGGAATGTTTAGTAATATGTGTTATAAAAGTGTCTTGGTTTAATTATTGCTGTTTGACAGTGGGAACAGTATTTTGAAAGAACAAAGCATTTTGAATGTGTATAGTATGATATAAATGGCTGTCATCTTTGGTGCTGGTTAGTACAGTTGAGGTTCTGTAGCCATATAAGCACTGCAGCTGGTTTTGTTCATTGGTGATTATAATGATTGCTTATCATACTTTTGAGAATTACTATACATGAAAATTATGGATAACTGAGATGAATACTAAATATAATGCTGTATTAAGATGAATCCAAAGATTATTCTGTAACCAGCCTGGACTCTTGTACCCAAGTATACACCTTGATTCAGAATAATTTAATATACTGTATTTGTGAAAGTGTACAACACTTACTTTTATAGTAATGGATGATATAAGAAGATACTATCTATTAATGGTGACACTGATTTGTTGGTTCAGCAAGTGCGGCAGAAACTCGAGACCACCACGGGTGCGGTAAGTAAAGTGTTGAATTAAATGGGTTTGATGGTTTAATATTGCTTCTTCGTTTGTGGTGCGCACTGTATGAGGTAGCTAATTTGAATTATTAGATTATCAAATATGATATGTATTATCTTTTATCTTAGATTCCATATGTTTGCAAACATACCACTCCTTCTTGGTCTGTCATTGTGCATACTAATCATAATCATAGATCATTTCAGTCCTAAAGATTTCTCACTTCAGTCCTAAAATTTTATAGTGCCACTGAGTTACTGTTCATCTCAGCCCTCATAGTTTTTAACTAATATTTGTACACAGCATTAATGTTGTATATGATTTTTTGTTTGTAATGTTTGGTGATGAGAACTAATATAGGAATCTGAATGGTATCCTTTATCTTAAATATTGCAATGGATGTCTTATTAGAACTGTCATAATATTATGAAATACAGTAAAAGTCCAATTATCAGACCATATAGAGATGGAAGGCTATATGGATAACTAGAAAAAGTCAGATGCCTGGACAGTTTTTAATGGTACTGCATTAAAGTAATAAAACTGAAGATAACAGATATATATTATGATGCAGTACTGTGTTGTTTATGTACTTTACAAGAAAGGTGCTGAAGTTCCTTTCAAGCTTTGTACCATAGGTGTTCATGAAGTTGAGCCTCCACTAAAGTTGTCCTACATGTGTCAGACTTATGGCTTACCTTTTTCTCAGCTTTATATGATACTGATATTTTGCTGAATACTTAAGCCTGCATGTATCCACTTTTTTAAACTGTTTCATGATGAACTAATCATCTCTCATGCACTGTTTTTGGCTTACATTGTGAATGGACAATTTTTTTTTTTTGTGTGTGTGTGTGTGTGTGTTTGTTCCTGTATATCATGGCAGACACTCGGGGTCACTTTGTATCATCATTTCCATATGTCATTTGTCCATCCATCTATTTTTCATCCATTCATTTATTGCATGTCTGTCATCCATCCATCATCAGAAGGTACACTTTAAACTGAAGCTTAACCTTGGTTAGTACTTGAAAAATGTAAATCATACACTCATGAAGCTCTTTCCAGTTATATTTCAATATTTAAGCAATTAAATGGCATAAGACTCATAACTCTTGTTTGGATTTTGCTTGTTATATCCCCTCTGGAAAGGTTTAACTTTCAACTTCACCTGGCTTTTGAAGAAAATTCCACTTTTGGCCATGGATCTTGTTATATAGTTTTGTTAAAGATATTTCTTCCTATTCTTATTTCATTGCTAATAAGTATGCTGCTCTTATGATAATACATTTGTTCTATAGAACACCCTTCTAGTTTGGAGAAATTCCAGTACCAATGAGAGCACTTGCTAAGAGACACAGCAAGAGACTGATAATGTACCATAAACAGAAGCTTGAGCAGTGCCCATAGAGGCTAACTCAAAAAACACTATAAGTTCCAGGTAACCTTTCAGTGAGGCAATTACAATAATTTTTGTGTTCATTAAAGGCAAATTTTCAAGTATTATAGAAAATAGTACTTTCAGGTATGTTCTTTTAACCAAAACATAATTTTCTAAGTAACATGATACACAACTCATCTTAATGAGGCATTGTTAATGAGTGTTGTGCACCCTTTGAATTATGGTGTAACACTGCAGTGTCTGTAATGGCCAACTCACAAGAGACTATAAATTCCAGTTTACCCTTCAGTGATGCAATTACAATAATTTTCAGTGTACATTTAAAGCAGATTTTTAGGGCTTAAAGAAAGTATAACCTCTTCAGTTTGTTCTGATTACTAGAACATAATTTTCTTGATAAACAGATACACAGCTCATCCTGGTGAGACAATGTTTTTGAGTGCTGTGCCCCTTTTAACTTATGGTGTACCACTTATATGTGTAAGGCACTCCAGGAGTAATTTTTTTAGGCAGAGAGAGAAAGAATACTTCCCACGTATTCCCTGCGTGTCATAGAAAGCAATTAAAGGGGGTGGGAGAGGGTGGCTGGAACCCCCCTTTCCTTGTATTTAAATTTGTAAAAGGGGAAACAGAAGAAGGAGTCATGAGGGGAGTGCTCATCCTCCTTAAAGGCTCAGATTGAGGTGTCTGAATGTGTCTGGATGTAACCAAGATGAGAAAAAAAGGAGAGATAGGTAGTATGTGTGAGGAAAGGAACCTGGATGCTTTAATTCTGAGTGAAACAAAGCTTAAGGGTAAAGGGGGAGAGTGGTTTAGGAATGTCTTGGGAGTAAAGTCAGGGGTTGTTGAGAGGACAAGAGCAAAGGAAGAAGTAGCACTCCTCCTGAAGCAGGAGTTGTGGGAGTATGTGATAGAGTGTAAGAAAGGTAACTCTAGATTCATATGGGTAAAATTGAAAATGGATGTAGAGAGATGGGTGATTATTGGTGCCTATGTACCTGGTCATGAGAAGAAAGATCATGAGAGGCAAGTGTTTTGCGAGCAGCTGAGTGAGTGTGTTAGCTGCTTTGATGCACGAAACCGGGGATATAGTGATGGGTGATTTGAATGCAAAGATAAGAAATGTGGCAGTTGAGGGTGTAATTGGTGTACATGGGGTGTTCACTGTTGTAAATGGAAATGGTGAAGAGCTTGTGGATTTTTGTGTTAAAAAAGGACTGGTGATTGAAATACCTGGTTTGAAAAGAGATATACATAAGCATACGTATGTAAGTAGGAGAAATGGCCAGAGGGCATTATTGGATCACGTTAATTGATAGGCGTGTAAAAGAGAGACGTGTAGATGTTAATGTGCTGAGAGGGGCAGCTGGAAGGATGTCTGATCACTATCTTGTGGAGGCAAAGGTGAAGATTTGTAGAGGTTTTCAGAAAAGAAGAGAGAATGTTGGGGAGAAGAGAATGGTGAGAGTAAGTGAGCTTGGAAAGGATACTTGTGTGAGGAAATGCCAGAAGAGATTAAGTGCAGAATGGCAAAAAGTGAGAGCAAATGACGTAAAGGGAGTGGGGGAGCAATGAATGTATTTAGGGAATTAGTGATGGTTTGTGCAAAACATGCATGTGGTATGAGAAAAGTGGGAGGTGGGCAGATTAGAAAGGGTAGTAAATGGTGGGATGAAGAAGTAAGACTGTTAGTAAAAGAGAAGAGAGAGGTGTTTGGATGATTTTTGCAGGGAAGTAGAGCAAATGACTAGATGTATGAAGTCTGAAAGCAGCAGGAGGTTAAGAGAAAGGTGCAAGAGGTGAAAAAAAGGGCAAATGAGAGCTGGGGTGAGAGAGTATCATTAAATTTTAGGGAGAATAAAAAGACGTTTTGGAAACAGATGAATAAAGTGCATAAGACAAGAGACAAATGGGAACATCGGTGAAGGGGGCAAAAGGGGAGGTAATAACAAGTAGTGATGAAGTGAGGAGATGAGTGAGTATTTTGAAGGTTTGTTGAATGTGTTTGATGACAGAGTGGCAGATATAGGGTGTTCTGGTTGGGGTGGTGTGCGAAATAAGAGGGTCAGAGGGAATGGTTTGGTGAACAGGTAGTGATAGCTTTGCGGAAGATGAAAGCCTGCGGGTTTGGATGGTATTGCTGTGAAATTTATTAAAAAAGGGGGTGACTGTATTGTTGACTGGTTGGAAAGGTTATTTAATGTATGTATGACTCATGGTGAGGTGCCTGAGGATTGGCGGAATGCTTGCATAGTGCCATTGTACA
>JAUTXX010226979.1:0-14698 GCA_032273605.1 Panulirus laevicauda | reverse complement strand
AGTGATAGAGACGTTTAAATGGAGAAACCCTGGAGGAAGTGAAGTGTTTTAGCTATCTGGGAGTGGATTTGGCAGCGGATGGAACCATGGAAGCGGAATAAGTCACAGGGTGGGGGAGGGGCGATGGTTCTGGGAGCGTTGAAGAATGTGTGGAAGGCGAGAACGTTATCTCGGAAAGCAAAAATGGTTATGGAAAGTTTTATGGGGCCTGGATGTGGAAAGGGAGCTGTGGTTTCGGTGCATTACGCATGACAGCTAGAGTCTGAGTGTGGACGAACGTGGCCTTTGTTGTCCTTTTTTAACGCTACCTTGCGCACACGCGGGGAAGGGGGTCATTTCATGTGTGGCTGGGTGGCAGCGGGAATCGATGAAGGCAGCGTATATCAATATGTGCATGTGTAAATATGTATATGTCTGTGTATGTGTATGTAAGTATACGTTGAGATGTATAGGTATGTATATGTGCGTGTTTGGGCGTCTTTATATATATACACGTGTATGTGGATTGGTTGGGCCATTCGTTCGTCTGTTTCCTTGCGCTACCTCGCTTATGCAGGAGACAGTGACAAGGTATAATTATGATAATAATAATAATAATGATAATAATGATAATAATAATAATAATAATAATAATAATAATAATAATAACAATAATAATAATAATCATAACAATAATGATAATGATAATAATAATAATAATAATGATAATAGTGATAATAATGATAATAATAATGATAATTGTGAGGTAATAACAAGTAGTGATAAAGTGCGGAGATGGAATGAGTATTTTGAAGGTTTGATGAATGTGTTTGATGACAGAGTGGCAGATATAGGGTGTTTTGGTCTGGCAGGGTGGTGTGCGAAGTAAGAGGGTCAGTGAGAATGGTTTGGTAAACAGAAAAGTAGTAAAAACTTTGCGGAAGATGAAAGCCGGAAAGGCGGCTTGTTTGGATGTATTGCAGTGGAAATTTTATCCAAAAAGGGGGTGAATGCGTTGTTGATTGGTTTGCAAGGATAATCATTGTATGTATGGATCATGCTGTAGTGCCTGAGGATTGGCGGAATGCATGCATAGTGCCATTGTACAAAGGCTAAGGGGATAAAGGTGAGTGTTCAAATTACAGAGGTATAAGTTTGAGTACTCCTGGGAAATGATATGGGAGGGTATTGACTGAAAGGTAAAGGCATGTGAAGAGCATCAGAGCAGTGTGGTTTCAGAAGTGGCACAGGATGTGTGGATCAGGTGTTTGCTTTGAAGAATATATGTGAGAAATACCTAGAAAAACAGATGGATCTGTATGTAGCATATATGGATCTGGAGAAGGCATATGATAGAGTTGATAGAGATGCTTTGTGGAAGGTTTTAAGAGTATGGTGTGGGAGGTAAGTTGCTAGAAGCAGTGAAAAGTTTTTATCAAGGATGCAAGGTATGTGTATGAGTAGGAGGAGACGAAAATGATTGGTTCCTAGTGATTGTCGGTTTGCGGCAGGGGTGAGTGATCTCCCCATGGTTGTTTGATTTGTTTATGGATGAGGTGGTTAGGGCGGTGAATGCAAGAGTTTTGGAGAGAGGGGTAAGTATGCAGTCTGTTGTGGATAAGAGAGCTTGGGAAGTGAGTCACTTGTTGTTCGTTGATGATAGATCGCTGGTGGCTGATTCGGGTGAGAAACTGCAGAAGTTGGTGACTGAGTTTGGTAAAGTGCTTGAAAGAAGAAAGTTGAGAGTAAATGGGAATAAAGGCAAGGTTATTATTTTCAGTAGAGTTGAAGGACACGTTAATTGGGAGGTAAGTTTGAATGGAGAGAAATTGGAGAAAGGGAAGTGTTTTAGATACCTGGAAGTGGACTTAACAGCGGATGGAACCATGGAAGCGGAAGTGAGTCACAGGGTGGGGGAGGGGGCGAAGATTCTGGGAGCGTTGAAGAATGCGTGGAAGGTGTGAAAGTTATCTTAGAGAGCAAAATTGAGTATATTTGAAATAATAGTGGTTCTAACGATGTTATATGGTTGTGCAGAGGAGGTTGGTTGTGTTGGAAATGAAGTGTTTGAGATTAATATGTAGTGAGAGGTGGTTTGATTGAATAAGTAATAAAAGTGTACAAGAGAAGTGAGGTAATAAGAAGGGTGTGATTGAGAAAACTGAAGAGAGTGTGATGAAATGGCTTGAATGTATTGAGAGAATGAGTGGGGAGAGGTTGACAGAGAGGATATATTTATCAGACGTGAAGGGGAAAAGGAAGGATGGGAGACCAAACTGGAGAGAAAAATATTTTGAGCCGTCAGGCCTGAACATGGAGGAGAATGAAAAGTGTGTAAGGGATAAAGTGAAACGGAATGATGTGCTATACAGAGGGCAACTTGGTGTCAGTAGACTGAACCAGGACATGTAAAGTGGCTAGGGGAATATGGGAAGGTCTGTAGGACTTGGTTTTAGACTGAGTGTTTTGCTTTTGATGCATTGTGCATTGTACATGACAGTTAGAGAATGGATGTGATTGAATGCAGCCTTTCTTCAACTGTTCATGGTGCTACCTTGCTAATGTGGGAAACAGTGGACAATTATGAAAGAAAAAATTTAGATAAGTAGTTAATGAATTAGGTGAAACCTTACTGAAAATGACTGGAAAGAAGAATAGTAAAAGAAATATAATTTACTTTATCTTTCATTGAGTTCATTTCACAGCATAGGCAAGGCCAGCCGACCTGCAGTCAGGAGTGTTCATATGCAAGGCAATATTTTCATCTTTGTGATTCATTTTCTGTTCTTTTTTGAATAAGTTAATGATTGTTAGTACATGAGCTAGAAAGAATTGTCAAAAATGTAATTTACAGTATTATGAATTGAGTAATTTGAGTTTTGCCTTGTTTGCTCTTGTATTTTTCTAGATCTTCTATGCACTGCATCACCCATTTTCTTCATTATTGTTGTGAATATTTAGTTAGTTGTTAGTTCATGCATGTGGTAGAAACCTACTGAAGAGAATTAGGAAGAATAAACTATATGAAACGTACAATTTACCTTTACCATTCTCAAAGTATAAGCTCAATGTTTTACAGTGGAGGCAATCACAGGCATTCATGTGACAGGTCATAACTCCATCTTTACAACCCATTTTTCTGGTATTTTTATGAATATGTAAATGATCAATTGATCATTAGTTAGGTAAGAACTACTAGAGAAAGCAATGAACAATTTCCTTCAGAGGAGCAATTACCTAAGCAAGAGATGCGGTGGTTTTGAGGAAAAGAGTTCATACGTGATGAACCTCTTAAAGATTTCTAAGAAGTAGTGAGCTATGTTTTAACAGAGGAGAAGACTGGGTTGATTGTTTGTGATGGATTGCCAGAAATGAGGAACACATCTTTGATAGATAGAAGATTATCTTAGTGGAAGGAACGAAGGATACATATCAGAGGAGCCTTCCGGAAATGGATTAGGTCACTAATGGAGCACTAAATGATTCTGTTCTGAGACTGTTACTCTTTTTAGTCTCTGTGAATGACTTGCGAGATGATGCAAAGGTTATGGAGGAAGTGAAAAGAGAGGGGGATTGCATCAACTTAAAATGGGACCTAAACAGATTTCAAGATTGGTATGATAAATTGGTGATGAAATTCAACCTGGTTAATTGTAAAGAAAGGAGAATGTGGTATAGTGAAAGAATACCTTGATATGAATATTTTCTTGCTGGAAATATGTTACAGGAGTGAGAGAGACATGAGTGGATAGTATCCCTAACATGTTGTCAAAGTTCTACCCTAGGAGAATAGTTAAGACCAGCTGTGGTCTGGCTAAAATTAAAATTCCATTCAAGAACCTGATTAAGAAAATATTCATCAAGATATTCTTTTAACACTAGAATATGCTTCTCTAGTTTGGTCAGTGCACCTAAAGAAGCACAAAGAGTCAATAAAGTTCAAAGGAGGGCAACAAAGATGATACCAGAATTAAGAGAGCTGAGTTTTAGGGAAACACCAGAGGCTTCGGGTTTGCCCTTCATGAAAGAAAGAAGAGTGAAGGATGATTTGATCACTAGCTTTAACTTTTTATGACAGATAGATGATGTACATTGAACAGTTCTTCAAAATATGTAGGGTTAAAGCAGCCAGAGGACATGACATGAAATAAGTAAGAAACTTCTAAACAAGATGGGAATCATGAATGTGGTATATGAATTGAATAAAGTGAATGAGGAAAAAGTAAATTCAGACATCATGCTGAAGTTTAAAAAGTTGTATGATAAAGAAGGTTTAATGAATTGGGACCCACAAGTGTAAAACCCTCTGTGTACAGAACAAATAGGCAATTACATACACAAGTGTCTCTTTTGCATTGGTTAGCTTTGTCACCCACAGACAGGGAAGTCTGCATGCAGTGAACCAGCTATTCATCCTCCTCTTTGGGATTTACTGGTATATACGTGTTTGTATGAATGAGGATAAGATGCAGGGCTACATGTGTTTAAGACCCTCTCTCCCAAATACACCAATAGTAGTCACACTGTATATATGTAAATGTTACTGGACTCTGCCTGCTCAAGGTTACACCACAAGTGAAAAGTCACAAAGTCACATTTGCAAGGTTTTATTATTGGGAGTACAGTTTTGTCAAAGACATCTCTCTCCTTACTAATGAAAGTAGTGCAGCCTTGGGCTGCAGGAACCTTCCGATAGGTCTCTTTCATAGAAATTGTTCCTGGAATGATTATGGTTTTTATTATACATGATTGCCATTTCCCACATCAACGAGGTAGTGCCAGGAAACAGACGAAGAAAGACCCATCCACTCACGTACACATATAATATACGGCTACACACATATGTATTTATTAATTTATTATACTTGATCGCTGTTTCCCGTGTCAGTGAGGTGGCACCAGGAAACAGATGAAGAACGACCCAAGCACTCCTGTACACATGTATATATATAAACGCCCATACACGTACATATACATACACGTACATATACATATCAACATACATACATGCATATACATACACAGACATATACATATATACACTTGTACATATTCATACTTGCTCGCCTTCTTCCATTCCTGGTGTTTCCCTGCCCCACAGGAAACAGTATCGCTGCCCCCTGCTTCAGTGAGGTAGCGCCAGGAAAACAGATTAAAAAGGCCACATTCATTCATACTCAGTTTCTGACTATCATGTTCACATATAATGCTACAAAACCACATTTTCCTATCCACATCCAGGCCCCACAGATCTTTCTATGGTTTACCCCAGACATTTCACATGCCCTGGTTCATTCCATTGACAACACATCCACCCCAGTATACCACATCGTTCCAAATCACTCTATTCCTTGCATACCTCTCACCCTCCTGTATTTTCAGGCCCCAATCACTCAAAATCTTTTTCACTCCATCCTTCCATCTCCAATTTGGTCTTCTTCTCCTTGTTCCCTCCACCTCTGACACATAAATCCTTTTTGTCAATCTTTCCTCACTTATTCTCTCCAAATGTCCAAACCATTTCAACATACACTCTTCTGCTCTCTTAACCACTCTTTTTATTTCCACACATCTCTCTTACCCTTTTATTACTTACTCGATGAAATCACCTTTCACCACATGTTGTCTTCAAACGTTTCATTTCTAACATATCCACCCTCCCCCATACAACCTTTTCTATAGCCCATGCCTCGCAACCATACAATATTGTTGGAACTACTATTCCTTCAAACATACCCATTTTTGCTCCAAGATAATGTTCTCTCCTTCCACACATTCTTCATCACTTCCCAGAACCTTTGCGCGCGCGGGAGAAGAGAGAAGCGGGAGACCAAATTGGAGGTGGAAGGATGGAGAGGAAAAGATTTTGAGGTATTGGGGCCTGAACATACAGGAGGGTGAGAGGCATGCAAGGAATAGAGTGAAGTGGAACAATGTGGTATACCGGGGTTGACGTGCTGTCAGTGGACTGAACCAGGGCATGTGAAATGTCTGTGGGGCTTGGATGTGGATAGGGAGTTGTGGTTTCGATGCATTGCTCATGACAGTTAGAGACTGAGTGTGAACGAATGTGGCCTTTCTTTTTTTTTTCTGTTTTCCTTGTGCTACCTCATTGATGCAGGGGTTGGTGATGCTGTTTCCTGTGGGGTAGGGTGGTACTGGAAATGAAGGCAAACAAATATGAATATGTCATATGTATATATGTATATGCCTGTATATGTGTATATGTTAATATGTATATGTACGTGTATGTGCATTTATGTATATATATGAGTGGATGGGTCATTCTTCATCTGTTTCCTGGTGCTATCTTGCTGACGCAGGAAGTGGCAATCAATTATAGTAAAACAGATAATAAATACTTTTATGAATGTGAGTGGATGTGTCTTTCTTTGTTTCCTGGCACTACCTCACTAACATGGAAAACAGTGATCAAGTAGGAAAATGTATATGTATATATGTTAAGTAATTTCCATAAGTAATACATGCACACACACACACACACACCTCTGGTAAGTAAGCCCATAAGAAATGTTACTTCTAACAAAGGAGGTGATATTGGGTATATTTGTGCCTTGATTACCTTAGTACCTCAGTGTAACATGTGGTCTATAGCAAGGCAGTGTACATATGTACTTTGTAAAGATGTCAGTATGTGAACAGTATGTATAGCCTGTCATTACATATAATGAGTATAAGGAATGTAAACTGTACAGGTGAGTTTGTTTTTTCTGAATTGATTTGTTAGTCATGTATCAAAATAATTGACTGACTTATAAATTTTGTCGCTGTTGAATCGGAAAGATACTTGGTTCTTGCTTGGCTGTTGTGTGTCTGAATGAGAGAGAGTCATGTTATTCATTGATCTAAATCCGTGTACAGAGTGACATATTGTCCTGTATTTTGATTCTGAGCTTCTTTGAGGAAATGCCTCAAAGTACTAAATACCATCCCAAGCCTGTGATGATTAATTTATATGGAATGGTTTTTGTTTACAGGTGTATGTTGCTTATTTAATGTGGCTCTCTTACTTTGTGGGATGGTTGAAAAGAGGTACTATTAAAACTTTTTTCCTTCATTAGGCGTTCCCAAGCATTTTTTAAAGCTGTCTTTGCACACTGAATTACCTTGCAGGTCTTTGTCCATTCATGTGTCTTGTTTAGTTTTTTGTTGTTGATGTATATGTACTTTACTTTATTATGAAGTAGATATTTTTATGTGATGGATTGTGAAAGGAATCCATGACAAAGTGCAAGGTAATAATTAGTTTTCCCATTGCACTTTATATCACATTTTTTCACCACATTGAAAAGTAAATCTATACAGCCATTATTTCTACTGTTGTCATGAGAAATGGTATCTTAAAGGTACCTGTAAGTCACAGTGCTGGATTTTGGCTGATTTGGTTTTAGATTATTTTTGATACTTTTTTCTTGTTTATTTGACAGATCATGATATTTAGCTCTCACATCAGAGTTTTGTATGATACATGTATTAGCTACTGATGAGGTATTACCACATGCACCACTGTTAGAAATACTGCTAGCCAACTTAGTTATTACCACATTTATCACTAAGAGTCTGCTTAGCAGAAACCCAAATAGTTACTAATGTCTGTAGTCCTACAGCAGTTATGATGTGAAGAGAACTTTATATTTTCACTAGTAAATGTCACAAACATATTTTTGATAAGCTGAAAAGCAGAAAAGCTTCTTTGAAATTTTTCAATATGTTGTTAAACAAAGTGGTATCTTCTGTTGCATTTAATAGTTTTGCATTTAAAGTTGATAGTGTATGATAGGTAGCTGCCACATTAAGTTATACATTGAGCAAAGCAAATGCAGTAATGCTTACAATTTGCTTGTTGAATTTAAGGTTAGAGATAAACAAAATTTTTAGTTGAAATCTGTCTGCAAGGCACAGTTGACTGTGTAAGTTATTCATGTACTTCAAGAAACTGAAAAATGGTATTTTGTATATATACTGGTAGTGCAGGTGAAGAATCACACAAATGGTTGATTAGTCTTTAAACTGATGATTTAGTTTTATAATGATATAGGGATCTTTAGCTTATGTCTTTAGTGTAGAGCAACAGCTAGATTACAAGATATTCTGTTGTCTTGTTATGAGATATTCTGAAAATTTGCATAAAACTTTACGTACTTGCTTGTTCTCTTGATGAAGATTAGAATAGAAACATATGTATTACCTGAGTCTCTAGAAATGTTTGATATGATTGTAAATTCCAGGCATGTAAAATATGTTATGCAGTGCTAGCACATGAAATGTAGATAAGTAATATGGCAGTTTTGAAATCAGCTAAATTTCTCACCAGTCAGTATATTCCTATGAGCATCTGAGAAAGCATTTGCCTGTTAGGTGATTAGAATACTGTTTTACTCCAAAAATGAGGCTTATTCATGAGGATTCACTCTTTTGACTCATAAAGTATATAAGGCTGGTAGATGCTTATTCTCAGGTTTCACTGACTTAAGCAAACAGCCCTATAATGTCATGATGCAAAAGTATGTTGCGACTGAACAATGTTATGCCCGACTTTATCAACACTTGCTAGTGCTTTTTGAACCTTGCTTGATGTTGATTGCAGTGTCTTTACATTTTTTCTGACCTTGTGATTACAAGGCCAGATGGGTGGGTTTTCCACATGATGAACTACATTTTTTTTTTTTTTATCGTGAGAAGTAGGATACTTGAAGATAGTGCTGATGTCAGCTGGATGCTTAGACATTTTTTTTTTTTGTGTGTGTGTGTGATTTGCCCCCTTTTTTTTTTAGTATGTTTATAATCATTTGGTTTTGAGTAAGGAGATATGACAACGGAAGCTCAAAGTGACAAAAGTGGGAGCATCATTGATTTCATATGTAGAAGCGTATGAATCATGATTCTTGCTTGGAAGTATGAATGTAATAGCAAACACTTAATTGCATGTGCTTATTCATCTCAGAAGAGGGAATTTCTTAAAAATTAGTACAGGCAGCCAGGGAAACTTCACACGTTTACATAGTTTGGAGTTAAGTTGTGCTCCCATGCATATTCGCTTTACTTTTCAGCCTAGAAGGCTCTAACTTACTTAGAGTACGGGTATCCTTGCTCTTGTTAATATTTTGTGAATATCTTTTGGAGTTATGATATCAGAATGGTTGTTCTGGAGAGCTGGGATTACATATAGCACAACTTATGTGGCCAAGTCTTTCAGTCATGCAGATGATTGCCCCAAAACATATTCTTTACACAAAAAATTACTGCTACTGAGCTGAATTGGAGAGGCAAGGGTAACCATTAAGTTGTCGATTCAAACTTTCTGAGGAGAATAGGGAGTCATTTTGAATCCGGCTTCACATTATTTTACTCTTATTGGACCAAGACCACTTTAAGGAATGTTTCAGAGCATGTCAGCAAATGGCAAATGTCCATGTTTGATCCTATTATAGGCCTCAGTTTCCAGAAATGGATCAGATAACTTCCATTTTGAACTTTGAAATGGATTATTACCTTGTATTCTTTGGACGATCCTTAGGCTGGTTCTTCCATTCTTTGTGTGGAATGCTCTGTCCCATCTGATCCAGAAATGAGAATTGGCTCTAATTGGAGGAAAAGGGAACCTTCAAATAGCTTTTCTGTAATATCGTATCTTGTTACATGATGGAGAGTGTCTGCCAAGTGATATGTTGGTGTTAGACACCAGGTTTATCTTTTCAGTCTTCATTTGGTTGAGAATAATCTTTTCTCTGCAAAGATGTTCCTAAAGAAGTATCAGCAGCCTTTTTTCATGGGAGATGCCTGAGATCTTCTGAAAGATACCATAATATGTTGGGGGAACATAATTCTTTGTAACTTATGATGATTTTAGTATCCTAAGTAATTTTGATCCTAGGTTCTGCACTGTTTTTTATTCAGTTGCCACATTGCCTCTGCTTTTACTAGAAACATCTGCCACATCTTAGTCGACTTTCATTGCTTAAAGAGTTAGAGTGTATAAAATCACTTTCCACACGATCCATAGATTGATCATTTTAATCAGGTAATTCAGGGTTTTTTCTTTTGTTGGAGACTAAAGTCATGGGCAAAGGTCAACATGAACTCTGGCCCTTGATTGAAATATAAAGAGGTTAATGAAAGGGAGAAAGAAGTGACAAGAAAAAGTATTTATAAGTTTTTGGGGAAGTGATAATCTTTTTTTAAAAGAGCCAGGACATAGTTATTGGGGAAGACTTGAGTCAGTGAGAGGTCCACAGCTTTGAGATGTAGGGAAAGAAACAGTTATCAAGGTGGCCCACCCTTGAGTTGCCAATGGCAACTCAGTAATGATGTGATGCAGCTACTTCCAAGTATAGTCTGATCTAGGTAGTGGTGGGGGCATACATCCCTTCATCATGGGGAATATGTGAAGCTAGACTTGATAGAAAATATTTTTCAGCTTTCTCTTGAACAGTTATCAGAACCTTTTATGGAAGCTTTGGTGCTTAACTTGCATTTTAGAAAAAAATGTGGAATGAAAGTTGCAGCTCCTTCTAGGAAGGTGAAATAATCAGATACTTCTTGCTTTTTACTTTTCTGAAAATCCTCAACTGTTGGAGTTCAAAAGGCTTTAGAATTGACAAAACATGTGTAAGTGCTGGTCAACAGCTTTTCAATCAATAGTCAGTTCTCTTTTGAGCTCAGGGAAAGAAGTTCAGGTAGTTTATGAACATGCTGAGAAGGCATCTTGAATAATCATATAAAGAGCTTGCAGGATGGTTTTCTTCTAGGCCCTTTAGAAATTCATTCAGAACTAAGGCTCTGTTACTGCAAAAAGCAGCTCCATAAGAGGAAAAGGCATAGTTTTAAAACAGCTTTTCATGGGCTTATCTTTCTCAAGCCACAGGTTTTTAGAAATCAACTCCAAAGCCAGGTGTTTTCAAGAACTCTTGGCGTCTTAGAAGTTATATTTTTTTTTTTCATATTATTTTGGGTTCTAATGTGAACATGGAAAAATTCTTTCAGTTTTGGGGCCAAATTTATCAGCAAAAGCCACTCACATTTTTTAAAGGAAACAAAATGGTTTCTTGTATATTTGCCTTGTTTTGATACCATTCCGTAATGGAGACATGGACTTGGATTTTAGATGGTCATTCTCAAGGCAGGGGATGATACCAAACTGTGACATGAGAGCCTGGACTTTAGTTTGTCCAGTTGAGAGACTTTATTAAATGAACTTGGAGAGTAGTTCTGGAGAAGTAAAGATTTTCACGTCAAGTGCTTGTAGTTCTTGTGCTCAAAGTGAGCACCATCATGCACATGGCATACATTTGATTGAACACTGAAGTTCTGGATGACCTTCTTGCAGACCTCATGGGTTATTGTATGCTCATAAACCTCAACTGTTGCCTTGTGTTGCTGTTGATTAGGGATGTTCCTTGTACACATTGTATTTGCAGGCTTCTTGAAGATATTTCCTCATTTTTACTAGAAACTGCAAATGCATCAACAATTATATTAATGATGTTAACAAGGTCATCTTGAATCATTTGTTTCCAAGAGTATTTAAACCTTTCTGATTTATTTATTGTCTTGATACCAAGAGAAATTCCTTTGTGACTGTTAAAAGCCACATTTGCTTCTTTTTTTTTTTCATCTATGAATGATTTATCTATTAAGTGTCTCGGTAACTTAACCTTTTTTCAATGTTTCTCATCAAATTTTGTATGTCAATTAAGTTTCAAACCAATACTCAGGATTTGTTTTCATTATTCCTGTGTATCCCTCTATTATAAAGTAATGACATAATATGCTGATAAGGGTTGCTACATATTTTGTAAGTATCTTGGCCATTTAATTTCATGATGACCAAAGGGGTGAATCATCATTGGTACAAGCCCATTTCAGTGGTAAAACAGTTGTAACCCCCATCAAGTATTATCTTAGATGCTTATAGGTTCTGCCTGTGGTAGAAAAATAGTTCATCCTTTGAAACCTACTTCTTTTAAGACTTTTGAAGAAGATATATTGGTGAATGAACCATCTTATTGACCAATGAAATCCAACTGTAGAGGTGAGGTATTGTATTGTTAAAAGGCTATATTTTCTCTGCCTTCTTTTTTGCTGTTTGATGATTTAATATGGATTTAAGGCTTTTGATGGCCCATTTGATATAAATGATATAAATTCCAACTCAAACTTGAAAATATTTTTCCTATTGTTTTTTAATTACAATCTCTTACATAGAATAATCAGTTGGGATTACCATGGTTCTGCCCAATGAATTGATTTCCTGCTTAACCTTGATGCTTGAATACATATGGCACAGGCTAAAAACAGATTCCTCCTCCATTTCAGGGATAAACTAGCATACAGAATTCTCATGTAAAGACTTTGAGAATTGTAGATGCTTCATAGAGATTCAGAAGTTTAGCCTTCATAAAGTGGATTCATCTCATGGGAGAAGAGAGTACACTTTACATGCTCTTAGATTTCTGATTGAAAGTGATATTTTGCCCCTTACTTGTGTGTTGCATAGATTAGGGAAACCAAGAAAAGATATGGACATGGAATTTTTTTATTGATTGATGATCTAAAGTAGAATTTTTAGAATGGTATTGCTTTATTACATGTGTCAGGTTTTGATAAGGAAATAATTGTTGCTATTTATCATTTTTTCATTGCATGATATTAAGCAGATTGCTGAAGTTGTGATTTTTTTGTCAGACACTGTTTTGGACTAAAGGATACAGTAACCCAAAAAAATAAAAGATAGTATAATAGCCCTCAAACCAATACAATACAGCTAACAGATTTCAAACTATGTAAACAGATTTGTCCATATTCACCTGGTGTGGCAGCACATCAGTTTCAGACTTTTCTGTTCTACAGCAACCAAAATGATTTTGTCCAGCCTCATGACCTTATTAAAAAAGAGAACAGTCATTTGAAAGCAGTATAGAGAGGCAAGTGCTGTCTGGTATTTATGTAGGGTACATCCTGGGGATGCATACATTCTTCCCATATTAGTACAGTTTAACTGAACCCTATCTCATTAAGGATGCATATTTTGGGGTCAGAATATACCATATTCCCTTGATATGTTTATTATTTCAATGTTAACTCTGAAAATGGTGGAATAAGGGAATTTGCAACATTTTGCTTAAAACATTACAGAAGTTATGGTAGTGTATAGTTTTAATGTGTTGTCTTTTATGACAAACATCAGTCATCTCTTGTTCATCCAGAATGCTTGAAATGCTTACTGAGGCAACCATTATTAGACTCAGAAGAAGTTTCCAACAGCTTAATTTCAAAATGTAGTTGTGGATGTTACTGAATTCTACTTGGTTGGACTTGTCAGGCATTTTGTGAAAGTCTGAGTACCATCTAAGAATTAGTATTGAGTTCTGTGATTGGAATTTCAAATCTTGAAAAGGGTTTCTAATCCTCAAAGAATTTTCAAGGAACCCAACAAAAAGAGAAGAATAAAGATAAGACTTTTTAAGTTTAGTTTAAGAGACAGAGTTACTGATGATAATTTTTCATTTGATTTTTTTTTTTTTTTATCCAGCTCTGTAAACTTAAGCAAAATTAAAAAGTAGGGATATTTTTGTCTCCCTTGGTAAAAGATACATAAGGAGAGTCGGAGTGAAAAAGTAATCATTATCAACTGTTTAGTTCTCTTCTCCAAAGTTTGTAATATGTTAGAAAGTTAACATTATATAAAGAATGAACAGTTATAAACTGTCTGGATTTGTGCAAAGACCATTTCTTGGTCTTAGTGCATGTTTTGTGAAGACCACAATGATACTTTTTTCTTGTCATGATGCATCACAAGTTCATAATATTATTTTGATTTTCTATCCATAGAGGAAGTGTATATCTTTCTCATAGCTCCATTGAGCCTGTTTCCTGACCCATTTGCTTTTTCCAGAATAATGAAGTTAATAAAAAAAAATCTTAAAAGAGGTGTAAAAGTAAATTGATTGGAGTGTTGTAGCATTTAATTTCCATTGTCAAAGGCTTGTAAAATCTGTATTGTAGCACATAAAGGAAGTTTTCATTTCTTAATGGGCTTCAAGATTTTACAAATATCTTTCAGCCAGCTCATATGTTCATTAAAAGCAGCAATTGCTAGACTTGGTGCTAGAAGCTTTGTCAGAGGAGTTATTCATCAATAGATAGTAGGAGTCACATTGCAATTCTGAATAATGTGGTTCTTATGATTTATCTGTTGAAGTTTTCTGCTTTAGTTATATTTTTACTGAGGTAGCATCAGGAAACAGACAAAGATACATCCACTCTCTTACACATATATACACACATAATGTTCATATACATATATATGGCAATAGTTCACAGTTGAAGAATGTGTGGAAGGCGAGAACATTATCTCAGAAAGCAAAAACAGGTATGTTTGAAGGAATAATGGTTCCAACAATGTTATATGGTTGTGAGGCATGGGCGATAGATAGGGTTATGCAGAAGAGGGTGGATGTGTTGATAATAACATGTTTGAGGACAATATATGGTGTGAGGTGGTTTGATCGAGTAAGTAATGAAAGGGTAAGACAGATGTGTGGTAATAAAAAAATTGTGGTTGAGAGAGCAGAAGAGTGTGTATTGAAATGGTTTGGTCACATGGAGAGGATGAGCGAGGGAAGATTGACAAAGAGGATATATGTGTCAGAGGTGGAGGGAATGAGGAGAAGTGGGAGACCAAATTGGAGGTGGAAAG
>JAUTXX010226868.1:0-10283 GCA_032273605.1 Panulirus laevicauda | reverse complement strand
AGACACTCAATAAGTGATTGAGCTAAACTTGTTTTCCCTGAACCCTTACTACCATGCAAAAGAGCAAACTGGGGAACAACATTGCAACAATCATTTAGGTTGCCTTGCCCAAGCAAGACATGTTGTTTTAATTCTAAAAAGACATCTTCATTTCCAACATATGAAAATGCTCCACGGTAGTTGTTGAGATCACTAACTGTTCGATGAATGTATGGAACATCAGAAAGCTGTTTAAGCAATGTAAGTTCCAGTAACACCACTGATTTTTCTGTAAGCTTCAGAGGGACTCCATCTCTTGTAGTTATAAATACATCGAAACACTTTTTATCTAAAATTACTTCTAACAATGTATTCTGATTGATAATCACTGGGAATTCATCAGCAAGATTCTTCAATAAGACCTTTACCCCCTCATTTAGCAATGTTGCATTAGAATCTTCTACTGGCACAAGAGGCAACATATCAAGAGATACTGGTACAGTTCTGACATCAGTATTAAATGTCTGTAATTCAACAACACTTAAAGTATTTAGTTTCATAAGTCGCCTTAAACAATTAGGAATCACACAATTGTTTACTTTAACAATAGCATCAATTTTCTTGACACAAACAGAATTTATTTTCTTTTCCTTATCAAGATTTTCCCACACAATGACTGTACAAAGAAAGGGACTGTTCAGTTCATTATTTTTCTTGATATTTTGCTTCTTTAATTCACTAGATTTAGTTTCATCTTTAAGGGCATTTGACAATTCAAAATTTTCTTTTGGAGAATTAATTTTCTTTAAACTTGCAATGAAACTAACTTTATTTTTGTAACTAGTATGCAAGAGGCTCTCTCTACTAATAATGATCAATGATGGATGACTCAAGAGTTCAAAATGCAAAGTGTTTTGTATTGGTACTGAAACCACCCTATACCCCAAACGAATCTCCCTCTGTACTGGAGAGCCACACTTCAGCTTCTGTCCTTTGAGCTTATCAGACATGTAGTTCAGTATCATTAGAAATATTTTTTCCTCGTGGCTCTTTTCTCCTTGGATTTTCTCATCACTTCTAAAATCTTGTTCTAATTCTTTACGATAATCTTGATCTGATTCTACCAACTTTTGTTGATCAGTGTCAAAATCACCACTGTTTGCTGGAGTAAAGGTGATTGAAGTATTGTCATGAGTTTCATTATTTTCTGAGGGAGGGAGGACCTCCATTTGGGTCATGGGCTGCAGGATACCATACCTTAGTGGAGGGTCAATACTGCTGACCCTGAGAGTGACATAGGCTCCACCCTCCAGCCATAGTGGAACACTCTGCCTCTGACTTATCACGCGCACCTGGCTCAAGATGGCAGACTGGGCAACTTCTGCATTGAGTGCTAAGTCCTGCCACTGTGCTAATGATCCAACTGTGACAGTAACTTTTGTGCAAGGAGGAGGCACTGGAACTTGAGTTAATACACCAACTTCTCCATCACTTATACCAGTGTCTTTTAAGAGCTCTCTATTCACTAATATCATATTTTCATTGCCTATACTTGGGTTATGCACATCCCCTGCCCATGATAACAAGACATTTTGTCCTTGTGAGGTTTCTAAGCAAAACGTTGGTGTTAGGGTAGAAAGGATCACACTTGCCCAATGTCGTGGAAGTGAAATGAAGCAGTGGCGAGCATGCCACTCCTTCACCACCACTGATCGGTAGAAGTCTCCTGTCTGCATAGCTTCTATAAATAATACATTTGTAAGAAGTATACTTCATACAAAAACTTCAGTTATGGTTACAATGTTAATCAAAAACAAAGAAAAATGCATTTGGTTTTATGCAACTTTTATCAATTTACAGATGATACTCATATTCTAAATACTTCATTCTCTTGTTTTTTCCTGAAAGACAGTGAAGACCAGTATCACACTAATTGCACTGAAAGAAAAGAGAAAGGAAAGAGGACTGTAATAAATGGACAGCTAAGGAACATAATGTGTGCTATGCATTTTACAATTCATGTCATGCCCCTACAAAAGTGAGTTATATGTGAGAGAAAAATTGCACTATGCATTTTGCTATTTATGTCATGCCCCTACAAAAATGAGTTATATGTGAGGAAAAAAAGCTGAATTTGCAAAATGTTCAAAACCACAGCTGATACCAAAATGGAGCAAATAATCAGATAAAGCAAAATTCTATGAAAATATACAGAGAATTCTAGCAATTTTGAGATAGTTAACACAGTATTCCTACTAGAAACAACAGATTCAATTTACCAAAAAATTTTAACAAAAGATCTTTATATATATATCACTGTATTTTCAAATAAAACTTCATAATTTTTTTTAGCTGTGACACTTCTGGACATCCAGACCAGATGTTATATCCAAGAAAGAAAAGGGAAGATACTCTAACATTGAGAAGGCACTAATAAAGAGATGAACATCACTGGAACAGATGGATCGATAAAGGAGTTATCTAGACAAGAGTGAGTACAGAAGTCTAAGCTGGCTGTTCAACTGACAAGCATCTTGCTTAACCAATGAATGGTAAGAAGGTGAGCAATGACACTCCTGATTTCTAATTCCATTCACTCTGTTTTCTGGTGCTCTAAACCAGGATTTCTGAACATATCAAGGTTATCTCATCTATGTTCTGCTATGACATCATTAACCAACTGACTACTGATGTGCTATATATGGCACAGGATGCAGCCTAAACATCTATTAATATAATTTCACACAGGTAACATGTTACTTTTTCCTTTCTCTTTCATCCACATTCAACATTTTTTTTTTTACAAAGCTCTTTTGAATGGTAAAACAAAATAATGGTATTTTTAAAAATTAATTGAAAGTTGCCATACTGGGCCATACTAAATATCTAGAACAGCCACAGTCAATACCATAAGAACATATAGATTGATGGTATAAAATTGTTGTCTAATCCTCTGACATCTACCTTTGTCAAAATTACGTTTAAAATTCTTTTTTACTGTAGCTTAAGATTAATCCACTCACTGTAGTCGAGTCGTATATGCTCGATAATTTTATTTTCTTTTCACTGTAGCTGGAGAGTGTACAATCAAAATTCCTGAATCACATCTCAGCCTCAAGGAGGTCTTGCAGATGATGTGTAGTCCCAGTTTAAATTTTCTGCTTTGTTTCCACCTTTCTCTACTTATTTACATTCTTTTGCCATTTCCAAGAATAGCCTGACTCTCAAAGATGGCTAAAACTGCGAAGTTTAGGTAAAAGAAAAAAATGACGGTTGCTGGTTGAGGTGGGCACATCCACCACCCCTTTAAGAGTTGGGCAATCTCTGGGCAGTAAATATGAACTCGCTATGATACAAACAATGTAATATGATAAAATATGAATAGGTTTTGCTGATACTACAGAAAAATAATTTTGGGACCATGGTGTGCTCAAGCTTTTGGTAAGAAACCCATAATGATTCCTGTAATGAAAAAGTGGGGTTGACACATAGTGATATGGAACTTGGGATTAGTTTGTATACACGCTGCAAGTAATCAACAACTGGCTTGCTGCCACTTCAACTCGCTTCTTTGTTACTTTGTTCTGACACTGGTCGGTTATTTCAACCTTAGGCCCACTGTTTGCAAGAGTCATTAAGGTTGTCAATGTGAAGTCATAATGACTAATCAAAAAATCTTGAACACCTTATTCCGGCATTCAACATCATTCTCAGATCATACATGCTTTCACTGTACACATTACCCTTGTGTTATGACTTTTTTAAGTCTATCTAATCTTAGGTTTAACATGATAACCAATAGGTCATGCAGACTATTTTACACAAAACTCAGTATCAAGAGTAAAAATATATGATTTCAATTAAGAACATTAAAATGTTACCATATGTTTCCATCAATACATTTCCACTGTAAATAATACAATGCCATCATCCTATGACATACCTGTGCTGCCCTTAGTTTTGGATGGGCTAGCAAATCCATCAGCAGTATTGTGGCTTCACCCAATTGTGTCAAATTGACTGCATCAACAACATATAGTACCTTCTTCACACCCGTGTAGTAGCTTGGCCAAATTGGGGCCATACTACCCCCTGTATGACAAAATACAACAAATATCAATCAAACTGATACTGTTTATTCCATGTACTATACATACTCAAAAGTTGCTAGGAAGTACTTTCATTAAATTTCTTACAAATGGAAAAACTGGAGACTTTTGGTTACAGTACATTTAAAGGTTATTCTGTACCTTGCATCACTATGGACAAGATCAAAATATATTTATAAGTTACAATTTTTCTACCAGGTTTGGATGAGGTCACAAAGGTAAGAGGGTCTGAGCTAAAAAGCAGCAATTAGCTCTAAGCAAACTATAAAACAAACTGAAATCAAGCACATCATGTAGAATCTAGCTTAAAAACTGTGAATCCAGTCAAAACAAAATAATTCAGGATATAAATCACATTATTACTAGAGTTTCATAATTTGTAGTGTTACAGCATTACTATGTCAACACCATCCATCTACCTTTAAAATGAACATACACTACAGTGATTCTACAGAATCTGAAAGTCCATCATCACATATCTATGGTTGTCATCTTAAACAAACCATAAACAAGTAATAGGTTGTAGAAAGCAATTTTCTAAGGAAGTACTACCTAGGAGCACTAAAGCAGAATTCAGAACAATGTTTCAGCCTCTATGTAGGGACTGGAGGTCTTACTTTCTGACACTTGAAAAATTTGCAACTGGGCAAGTCTTAGTAACTTCTCTTTGCTTGCATCATATGTCTCTCCTTCCTGTGTCCATATGCTTTTTCTTACCTCCACCTTTTTGTGTCATGTCAAATCTTTTTGAATATTAAAACAAAAGAGCCTAACTGGCATGTGGACCCCAGTGCCTAATACCATAAGGTGCAAGAAAATCTCAGGCATTTCATCTAACCTTGCTGCTAATAAAAGGGAGGGCCTAAGCAGTTGAAGCACTGGCCCCTCCAAAATCCCTAGTAGTTTTCTGCTAATTCTTCTACTATTGAACATCTACTAGTTAGTGCCAAAAAATCTTGCTTCTCTCTGAGAGTATAGTGACATTACCACTAATTCTTTCCATATATCTACCTACCACCTATGCCCACATTTCCATTCCGAAATGGAGGTTGTGCTTATTTCAAAACCAAAACATATGTTGCATATCCCATATACCTCAAATCTCTAAACTCTAAAGCTATCTGCCTCCAGATTTGTCTGCCGTAGCATTATTCTAGTGCTCTGCTTTATGTTCTCTATAGACTTTTTTTTAACATTCTTCAAATCTCTAAATTTCTGTCACGAGACTCTTAACACCATATCCTCACGCAAAAGGTTCTCTAATTAGGGCACTTCACTGCATATTGTAAAATACATTAAAATCCTCTCACACATAAGCTGGGAGTGTTTAAACCCTTACATTTCCATTCACAAAAAATCTGGAACAAATCAATAATCATTCTGTCATCACCAATCTCCAAGTCCTTTCGGAGGTGTTTTTCAAATGTGATTCCTCACTTCATCGATATAAAACTCTGAATGTTCATACTCATAGATGTCTCTTAACTTACCGCACTTCCTCTTCTTTCTGCTCCTTCTAAATACCAAAAACAGCCCTTTTGTAGAGCTAAATGGACTAACAAGAAAATTCTTTTTGAGTTTACTGTCTCTTCTTGGGAAATGTTTCCGTCTCAGCTGAGTATACAGCATTGGTTTTTGTTGTGAATATAGAGTAATATATCTTTTTCTGGGACTTTATCCAATCTATAAAAAAAAAATGCTTTTTCTTAAGGCCATTCAGGCAAGGGATTTGGCATAGTGAACTTATAAAAAAAAACTTTCTTCTTTAACACTCATTTTATTTTGGCCTAATTTGAAATCACTGAAATTAGTGACGGGTGAGGTGAAGCACTTCTTTATCGAAAGAAACAGTAATGATATCCCCTCTTCCACACACAGGTCTTTCTGGTCTTTGAACAAAAGCATCTCTAACATCTTCTATCAGTCTACCTTTTCTTCAGTTTTTCATCTAGCTATTTCTTCTACTGATAAAGCTATATGAACTCACTGGTTCTCTCAGTTTTACCCTCCAATTCCATTTTGGATGACTCCAACATGCTCTTACCTTCTTACTACTCCTAAGCTCCTTCCTCACATTTCTTTTGTACACCCCTAGAAACACTTCTTTCTTTGAAGAAAAGTCATGGTGTTTGGACCATATGATATCCCTACTCATGTTTTGATAAAGTGCAATTTCGTACTTGTACCTGTGGTTGTTCATATTTTGCTTTTGCCTAAAAGCAAAAACTTGTTTTTGAAACACTCACTACACTCAGTCTTCATTATTCATTTCTTATCCAAATTTCTTTCCTTTAATACCCTTAGCATTGAACCTGCAGCAAAATCTTTATGAAAGAAAAATGGTAAAATAATGTAGAGTTAGTGGAAGTTAAAAGGAGTCTTACCAAGTTCACGAATATTGATGGGTGGGAATTCTGCTTCCCGTGGAATAGTGGCAATGTTTAATCCTACAGTGGGTACAGTGGTTAAAGAAATGTCAGGCTTGTTCAGGTTGGCAAGCCTCCGAAGTAACAGAGTTTTGCCTGTACCTTCTGGTCCTACACATAATAACATCTTAACAACCCTCAAAGCAAGAACCTGCCAAAGTGAAAAATAAACACATATTGCATGTAAACATTTTCCCAATATGCTAAAGATAAATCAAAATACCTAAACTGAAATGCATTGGTATGCACATCATGAATAATCGTATATAATCTCTATGGTGCTGTACTGATACACGAAAATACAATTATTATCACAGTCATTATGTACCAGTATAATACAATCAATAAATGAACATGATAAAAGTACACAACAACAACAATGTATCAATTCTTGCGATAATTTACAGTATCATCCTCATTTCAAAAGCCACATCCATCACAGAAATAATAAAGATTGAGTCATTACTTTTCAATACACTGAAAATTAAAAAACATTATTTTTGAGATCAATACTATTTAATCATCAATGATAATGATATTTTTTCAAACATATCCATAACATTTACAATTTTTGTAATAATAAAAAAGGGGCTTTCTACCAAAATTATACTAGGAAACCTTAATCAGCAGGTTAATTATACCAGGAAACCTTCATTAACAGATTAATTTTACTAGGAAACCTTATCAATATGTTAAAAAGTTTCATGCATTGGAAACATTAATTCAAACTAAGTTATAATGTGCTGGGTTGCCTATCAAATATGTTTTTAGGTATCAATTACATAAATTTGCTTTGCAATAAATTTGGTAGCTGTTATTATGCTGGTAAATGAGGATGGGTTTGTCAAATGGTATTCCACTGACAGTATGAATTTTTTAGCACCACTTAAATATTGCTTTCATGAAATAATTTTCTTTGCTAATATCATGATTTCACACAAATATCATTACTGATGAGATAAAAGAGAAATTTTACCGTCATCAAGTCTGGCAGTTGAAGACCTCTCACCCATCATCATCTTGAAGTGCAGTGAAAGTATTAGGTTAACAAGATAGCTCTGGCCATCTGCTCCTTGATCAACCTCAGCATAAGCCAGAGGTGAACATTTATATAGAAATAATGAATTAATAGTATCTCAAATTTAGTAATAACATTGTTGGTATAAAACTAAACTCAAACTACATGTTCCAACATACCCATGTATCTGTCATAGTAAAGTTTCAGTTTAGAGACACCAAAGAAATAATATTCATTTGGATGAATAAGATTAGAATAAATTTAGACCAGGAGAGCATGATCTGGCAGACAATTCTTTCTCTGAAAAAAATAAATAACGTGAAAGTGAAGCAGGATATTATGAACATGAAAAATTTGGGTAAACTAGAAACACTATTAAAAAAAAAAGAAAGAAACCCTATCTAACTTCAACTAGAAGCTGAGAATTACCTTAATTTTCAGTGCCTACCAGTATTACAGTTGAAACATACCTTCCTCCTCCTATCCTGGATGCATGTGGTCTAAGGAAGTAAATAAACTCGGCAAACACCGGAAGCTCTTGGTGAAGAAACATCACACAAATTGGATGCAAAGTTTCGCATATTTTTTTAGATAACAAAAAAGGGTAAGTTAAGATTGCTAGAGAAAGGTGAGTGAAGCTCCATAAGTTCTATTGATTTCTATGTTTTATATAATTTTACTCCATATTTACCAAGATTTTCATAGCCCTCCCTGCTACCAATATTTTCTACCATATGATAAAAAAGAATGTTCTCAATCGTGCTATCCAGCTCTAATCACACCTATCAAGTTAAAGGTAACATTTTCGTCAAAATCCATCTACTCTATCATGCTCTTCCTCTTCCCAATACATCACCAACTTCACCCACCTCAACATAAACTGAAGAAGCATTGCCTATCCTACCAACCTAAACTTTACCTAATCTAACTCATAATTACAAACTAAATTAAAAGATTTGTAATATGCTTCAATCATTTACGTAACCCAACGTTTTCCCAAGTCTTCACCACCCTCCCCCCCCCCGACTATCACCGAAATTTAAAGAACAAAAAAATCTTACTCCACTCATTCTAAAACTCAAGTCATAATATTACTAACCCAGAAGAAACGTGGTTATTTCCAAAGGCTAGATTCAATATGGGGCAAAAGAAGTCATCCAAAAAATTTCCACGAAATAAAGAAACCACTTGTATGTTAAAAGATTTTTAACACCTTTTCAGATAAAAGATGTAATATGATTGTACATGTACATATGTCTGCACATACCCAGCTGAGGTGAAGAGGAGTCACTGGAAAAGGTGCAGCCTCACCGTGGTCTCTGCAGTATTTACTATTTTCGTTGTGGATTAAGACGTTGCCATGGTGACTCCAGACACGAGCCGACCGTCAGCTGTGAATCCACCACTCGCGTTCGTCAAATCCACTACTGGGTGGCGAGTCGTTCGTGAACAATTAACGTACTCGTCGTGGTTTATCGTCTATGGATCCACACTACCCTTCCTCAGGAGTGATCCATGACCGTCAGTTCCTTGTGGATCCACTCTCGTTCGTCAGGAGGAGGAGTGACCCTAATAAGGGTCTTCGGTCTCTTGTTCCTCCCTAATGAGGGTCTTCGGTCAAGAGTGGATCCATGACTATGTGGATCCACTCCCGTTCGTCAGATGTTGATCCACATCAGGTTTTCTTCAGCCATGAATCCACCACCCATCCGCTGAATCCACTACCCATCCGCTACCCACGAACGCCCCTCAGTTTGAACCGTCAGTCAAAACGTCTCTATAGCCGGTGATGGACGAGGACTCAGTGTTCAGGAATGTGTGGTACTCAAAAATGGATCAAGGCTCCACTGGTATATACTTCCCCTCCTCCAGTACACGAATACCCAGCGTGTGTCAGCCATGAGATCAAGACGTTCGTCAGCGCCGTAACCTTGAGGTGAATTGGTGGTTAAGAGAAACAAACGTGTTTGATCATGGCACCTCACGGTGAATCATTGTGTCATGA
Organism: Panulirus laevicauda; assembly: GCA_032273605.1. Taxonomy (NCBI): domain Eukaryota; kingdom Metazoa; phylum Arthropoda; class Malacostraca; order Decapoda; family Palinuridae; genus Panulirus; species Panulirus laevicauda. The sequence continues at coordinate 746 of JAUTXX010226868.1, read as the reverse complement.
TGTCAGCATTTTTTAGTTTTTTTTTCCGCTGATGTTCTTATCTTGTTTGACGATTCTATTATATAGCTCAAGTTAGACAAGGTTAAATATGATTAAGTGTGGTGGTATAGTAGCTCCGTCATTATGAGAGAGATTAGAATTTTGAAACCTAAATCCAAAGGAAAGGCGGAAGGTGGGTGTGTCGGACGTGTTATTCCTGATGATAATGTTCCAATGTATCGACTAACTTTTTGTTTTTTAATTTAATGATTGGGCCAGAGAGAAGTGAGCTAGTAAGTGCAGTATGACTGTCAGGACCGACCAAAGTGTGTTGAAATGGTTCGGCCATAATGAGAAAATGAGTAATGAAAGACTAAGAGGATTTATGCGTCAGATTAGTAAGAGCAAGGAGGAGAGGGAGAACTACAAGGCGAATGGAAGGATGGAATTGAGACTTTAAGGTGTCAGGGCCTTAACATTTAGGAGAGCAAGAGGCGTGCATTGGACATAATGCGTAAGATCGAAGTGATATATAGGGGATGACGTGCAGTCAGTACACTGAGCTAGTGCATATGAAGTAGTAAAGATAAAGATAAACCATGTATTGATATGTGGGTATATATCAGAGACGGCGGCAGCTTCTAAAAAGTTGGGGGGGGCACACTGGAGCAAAATCCTGTTCTGTTCAAGTAAATATAAACAAAATGAGGCTTAACCCCTGCTTTTCAAAGTGAGGACTTTAGCCCCCTGTGCCGCCGCCACTATAT
>JAUTXX010226867.1:0-25420 GCA_032273605.1 Panulirus laevicauda | reverse complement strand
TATAACCATGCCAAAGGTTGCTCTTAATGTGCAGTGTGACCTTAGGCAAGCAAAGTTCAGTAATTACATACATATCTATCTATCTATCTATCTATCTATCTATATATATATATATATATATATATAATTATTTTCATTCAGCAGACACACTTACATCAGAGCAATAAATAGAGATAATGCTGATAATTAACTAATTAATAACCTACTTGATATGTTTCATTATTGATGAAACAAAAGTGGCCAAACTGCCCATGTATTTGTTAAAGGTAACTGACGGCTAAGTTTTGAGTATAGCAGCATCAGTGATTTCTGATAACAATTCACAGTACCTGTCAATTATATAGAAATAATTTATAATTTTAATTTAATGCATTCCATCATGGAGTTCAAATTTACACTGAAATAAGAATTGTTTTTTAGTAATTATTGTTAAGGCTGAACACTTGAGGTTGGTAAGATGTCCACAGTTCACAAAGGTTGATCTTCAGTATGGGATTTTATGTTGAAAACAACAGGCCATACTTATTTGTAATGAGCAAACATTCATAAGAATCTGAGTAGCAATCAGTCTGATATAACAATTAAAATGCTGTCACTTCAACTAACAGAAATTACCAAGGACTTTTATAACATACTTCCTTTAAAGACTTGATTCCTGTAACATTAATTGTGATATGGATAAAAGCATCATTGAATCCACCATGGAGAAAACAGCATAATATAGATATCAAGGATAATGTACGTGACTGCAGTATAAGCTGAACAGCCATATATAATCTATTGAAACTGAAATCTGCAGCCACCAGCCAGTACATTTAATATGATTGACCCTGCATGTGTACATCATTTTTCATGTGAAAACTGAGAGAATCGAAGCACCACAATCTCGAGTGTTGTTATTTCTTCCACAGAAAAATATATAATTTAAGTGGTACTTGATGTTGAACTAATAAATCCAAAACTTATATCTTTGGTCTTAAAGTGAATGAGACATTCTAGCTTAACCAAACCTACTATATAATTTTTCTTTCTAGATGTTATACTAGAAAAGTATTACAGACAATAATCTATTATTCACAGTATGTATGAGCACTAAAAGAATAATGACATGTAATTACCTTTGGCAGATGACTCAGAATTCCCCCGAAGATTTTTCATACAATTCGTAGGAATTATTTGGTATTTCAAGTGACTGTTCATAGGCTTTATTGCAATGCCAGAGCTGAAAATTCAGCATGTAAAATTACTAGTAGCACTTGTACTGTGTACAAAAGACAAACTGATATTGAGGGGAGACTCGTTTCACTTCTTAGATGAATACAGTTTATTTTTAAGTTTCAGGACAAGGTTAAGAAGACGAGAGAATTCTGGCCAAATTGTTAAAGTTGCTAAAAATAACCTGAATATCCATTTGTCCATGGTAAATTAGATTATGCTGCAGTGTAAATGTTGCAGTAATTTTTATTCCCACTACTGTGTTGGACTTAACCATTGGATCACACAAATAAAACCTCAGGTGATGTTAAGCTTCCTACCAGTAATTATGGCCATAAAGCTTTTGAAAGGATAAGTTACAACTCATCTGAACTACCTCATTAGGTTCACCATAACCAGACATTTGTATTTTTTGTATAGGTAGTTAATATGTAAAAAGTGTAATAATAATGTATATATCCATGTTATATGTTATTGTTGTGTACTTGATTTGTATTTGTTCTAAAATACATTCAAGGACTTCATTAACCATTTTTATTTGTCTCGGCAGTACTTTTACAAGTCCAAGGTTTCAAAAGTATTTTGAGTAAATGGTGCTTCATCTCTCATTTATAATGTAGAAAATTATTCCATGTATTTTAACAGTTGTGGTAACACTTCACAGATAATGAATTACTTCATTTATTCAATAGCAACAATCCAGTATATAAAAAGGTTTGATTTTTTTTATTAATTTAACCCTAAATGATACCCTGTCAGTCAAAGCTGAACTGAACTGTGCAGTCATATTTATTCAGAATGTGTTATTATACATTTTGGTTTAATAATGAGTTATAAAAGGCACAAATAAATGTGTTTCATAGCATTAGCATTTCATGTGTTTACCTTACATAGAGTGAAATTTTCTTGAAATTTTTGAAAGATTGCCCCATTCAACTCTCAGGGACTCAATTTTTTTGGTTACAGAAAAAACGTACGAAATTTATGATGAAAGTGAAATGGTGAATATTTTTCAGGTATCATAAATCAACAAATCTCTGGGTATAACCACATTTACTTGACAGGTGCTTTAAGTACTCAATCAAAAAAAAAAAATCCCTAAATGAAAATTCCTGAACTTACAAAGTACATGTATATAAAATGTTGCTAATCAAATATATTACTATGACCACAAACTACTTTTAGATCCATCCACAGAGTGTGATAATAAAATGTGATTTTCAGAACCAATATAAGCAAAAGCCATATATACAGAGTAAGGTGTTTGAGGTATTCATTTGGTGGTTACAACGTTACAAAATGATCTTGAAAGCCTTCATGACTGATGAAAATACCACAGAAATTTATTTATGGTCTTTTGTTCAAAAGCAAGTTACAGTTATGAATAAAAGGGGGGCTGGAAAACCTCTTTCTCATTTTTCCAAAAGGAAGAACAGAGAAAGGGTCCTAAGGAGGATTTCCCTCATGGGCTCAGTCCTCTGTTCTTAATGCTACCTTTCTAATGTGGGAAATGGCGAATGTGAAAAAAAACTTACGGTGGAAATTGTAAGGCAGCCATATGCATCAAATGGAGTTTGTCTCGACTAAATACTAGAATTTGGTAAGTCATCAGCAGGTGTTTTATTTTATCAGTGACAAGAAACTAAAAGTTCCTTGAGTGTTAAACTCAATCACCCTATGAAAGCATAGAGACTGAAAATCACAATCTGAGGTCTAATGTACTTTTATAAAAACAGTAAATTCCATTAATCTATAACATCAATAATATCAATAATAATCCATCAACTTTTAAACAATGATGCAATATAACACTGAAAGTTCTGACTTAATATGTGTAGGCAGATACACATAAGACATATCACTCATACAGGAAATGGCACTATAAGGTGTGGAAGTTAGCGCAGTTTGACGAGTTGTTTAGGGTGAGCTGAAAAGGTTGAGCATGTGGAAAGGATAAACAAAGGAAAACCCTGAATATATATGCACCCGAAGTGAAGCCCTCTGACTTTAGTGTGCTCAGTGACATGGTGATAAGAAGTTTTCGTATACACTCTTAAGAGCTTTTCTCCAAAACTATCACTGAAAATTTAAATTCCCAGAGTTTATCTACAGAGAAATCACTCCTTATCAGAACATTACTATCTCTAAGGAGTGCATGTTTCACTGCTTCCTGCATTATTCTGATTATTCATTCACTGATATTCTTATATACTTGATCTGATTATTAATGTTCTTTTGAAGACTGGAATATCATCAACCCCACAGTTAAGTTACATTTCCCATTCTGACCATTTGAATGCATGTTTCCAGACCAAGAATTTTCCAGTCTACTTCTTGCCTTATCATCAATATACCACTCTTCTAATCATGATATAAATCAAGCTTAGTGATTCAGCAACTGTTCCCATTTCAACTTTAAATCAGACAATATCTAATGATTCTTACTAAGAAGGCTGGAGATAAGGAATGAGAAAGGAGTGAAGTTTCTCAAGCCTTCCAAAGTGAGTTTATCCATATCAGTGAGTGATATTCATGACTTGATGTATTTGACCACTGTATTACTTATCTTAATATTTGCCAGTTAGGCAGATCTCACTTATATGGCACATTCAAGTATAAGAAATCTTTTGAGTTAATACGTTGATGATTAGTGGCTGGAATACAATAAGAATTTGATATAAGCCTTCAACTTTGGAACATGAAAGAAAAAACTGAACAATAGAGAGTTCAGGATTTTGAATTATTAATGGCAAAAACTGTCTTGAACTTACATAATGTTGCAAGTTTGCAAAGTGGGTGCACTGAAAATTTAGAAAAAGCTCTGGGATATATGCTTATCTTTTTTTTTTTCATACATATTCGCCGTTTCCCTCATTAGTAAGGTAGCGTTAAGAACAGAGGACAACCTAAGACGAAAAATTCTCACTTGACTACATTCTCTGTTCCTTCTTTTGGAAAAATAAAAATAGGGGGGGGGAGAGAATTTCCAGCCTCCTGCTCCAATATACTTATCTAAAAGCCATAATTGTACAAGATAGAAAAACAAATCATCACAAAATCTCAAAAAATGCACATCATCTATTAAGCAGGTATCAATCTGTAAATAATCCATTTCTGATTTACAAGGAAAAATGGATATTGTAACTTACTGATATACAAGGGAAAATGGATACTGATACTGTAACTAATAAATGTGTTGAGAACAAAGATTTCAATATTCTGCTCAGATTCTAGATTCCTCCTTAGACCCAAATCCTTTCACACATCACAAATGAAAGTTAATCTGCTCCCAAATTTCTCTGGATACAGATCACACGTCAATAATGCATTTCCTTGTGGAGATGCAGTTGACAGAGTATTCTGTCAGAAATTGAAAGCAATAGAAGTGCTAAAAATAAGAGCCATGGAGCATAAGAAAGGAGAGAGACTTTGAAAAGAGTAATGTGAACATGTGAACAAGGCAAACAAAAAAAGAAAAAAAATCCAAAACAATTTGATGAATTCATCAGGATCAAATTGTCATTTAAAGATATACTAATCAGAATAAATTCTTCAGAGGGAAGAACTGTTGATGGTGAAGAAACATGCAAGTAACTAAATGATAAATTCAAAAGCCTTCACAGTGAAGAGTATTATTGCCACAAGACCAGCAAATTGGGATTATCCAGATGGAAAGAAGCAAAAGGAAGAGGTTAGGTTAGAGGAGCATTTATGGGCTGGACTCACCAGTGGCATGCTCCTGCACTCAGTCTTGGGTTCACTGCTTTTCTTGGTATATATATACTTCTTAGGATTCTTACATGACCATGTTTGTTGATGATTCTATGGTCTTGAGAAAAGTAAAGAATGATGAATGTAACAGCTTACAAATACACCTTTATAAACTTTAAAGCTGGTCTGATAAATGGCTGCTGAAATTCAATCCATCGAAATGAAAAGCAATAAAAATGGGAAACATTGAAAGAAACCCACAGTATGGTTATCATTTGACCGGAATAAAGCTACAGAAATATGCATACAGTAGAGACCTAGGAGTCTCACTGAGCCTAACTTGTCCTTAGAGCTTTGTATGAAGAAAATTTTCAGTAGACACATTGTGGGCTTGCAAATATTAGAACCATATATAACTATATGGATTAGAAGTGTTCAGTAAACTATTCACAACTTACATTTGACCAAAATTGGAATATGCTTATGTCTAGTTACTCCAATAATAGACACAAAGATTTTATTAGGAGACCAAAGATGGTACCTAAAGTAAGAAAGCTGAAGTACAATGTGAAGCTGAGGGCTGTAAATTTGCCTATCATGGATGGGTAAAAGAGTTACAGATGACCTGATCAAAACTTTCAAATCAGTTGGATGAATTCAACAGTAAACAGCTCTTCACAAAATGTAATGACACTGGATGTGTCCAAGCAACCCATCGATCATTTGTTTATGATACTAACTCACACAGGAAATAAAGGGAGTTAGGTATAAAAGTCATTCCTCATCTTTGCAATGTCAAATTCCATGTCAAGTCATACTGACAAAATCAGATTTCTACCGAAAATGTCACAAGGTAAATTCAAACTCGTAAAAGAGAACAATCAAATTAAACTTAAGCATGACTGTTTCATACAACAGTAGATAATCTACATTATTTAAGTTCTACATAAGTCACCCAGAATAATCATCTTTTGATCTAAAGCACTGCACATTCTGAAAAAAGTCTGGCTATGAAAGTAACCTCAATTTCCTTCATCATCGTTGTTTTCACTCATCATTTCACTAAATAGCCAAAAACACAAATGTGCAATATTTCAGCAACTTATAACATGTTCGTGATACCTGCTACATCTGACATAACATCATGTTTCACTTTATAGGACATTGTGATGAAGTAACATCTTAAAGAATTGTATATGGAAAATAATCAACCTAACATAGATGATTAAAGTCCATAAACATGACTATCATTCATATGAATTCAGTAAAAAAATCTAACTAAAAAAATGATTAAGAATAAATGTATAATGAGAACTCGGCATACACTTTTGAATCTCATAATTTACTATGCTTCCCCAAGCCACTATTCCAAACACAATTGTTGAGGCAAACATAAAAACAAAAACTGGACAACAATATACAATCAGTATTATAAGATTTATTAAGCAGTAATCTAACATTCATGGTCTGTAAGGAATTAAACATTTAGTTGTAACAGACAGATACCTGGAAAGAATAAAATTTCTCCATACTGGATCATCACACAAAACAATTCAAAATTTTCAAAAAATAGTCCATTACTTTTAAAAAAAATTTATATACCTCAAGTTTCTCCCTGAAGTGTGAGAGATTCTGTAAGAGTGACTTTACCAAGTATTTTTACATTTCATTTTACAATCCAAGTTTAGAAAGTACAGTAAAAACATAAAAACACTCTAAAATTTTACACTTCTTATGGCAATAAGACAATCAAAATGGAAAATGGGTTTAAACACATAGTTATTCTGTGAGGGGCAAAATCTACTGCAAAATTCAAAAGATTACGTGAGACAAAACAAACTCAAAAATCGTTCTTTGTCTTAAAAAATGCTTATACTAAATTATATTCATCCTTTACACCAAAACAAACTTACTATAAAAGCATGCCCATCCTAAAGTGAGCTTTTAACTAATTCAAAATAATGCCACACAAAAGCATCAAGTCAGTTCAGTCCTTCAGCAGCTAATTACCAAAACACTGATTATTTAGAGCTAATTTCTGTGGTATCTTATCATTCAGGTACAGAACACACATTTATGAATTTTCAGTTCCTTACAGTCTACCTATGTCTAAGTAAATGCAGTAACTATTCTTTTCATACACAACTGTGGTCTACTTCATAATGTCTTTACAAAATGAGCAATATAAAGGAAAATTAAGTAATAATAACATTTACTGGAAAAAGCATACCAATTTCTTAAAGGAAAGCCTAAGCATAATCTTCAGAAACATTAAAATTTATCTTAAAAATCTTAAATTTGAAATTCTTACAGCTGTAGTTTTACACTTTCAATTTTGTTACCATACATGAAAAGCTGATGTGAATCTTCCTCTGAATCATCATTTCAAGCAAATCATTTTCTAGTATTCTCAAAATTATCCTGAAATTATAATTTCTGCATCATTATTATTTTCCCCTTAGTATTATCTTTCTGCTTCCCTACTTCTACTTTTACTCTTGTAGGCACTTCCTTGGATAAATCCTTATGTTTTATACGTTCTTAGTGTTTTGTGCACTAACAGCAAAAGCAGTGAGCAATTTTCTTCAGCATATGTTTTCAGCAATGTTTTTGGGGTCTTAAATCTCAATTAGAAGTGCACAACTTATGAAAAGTTGAATCATGTGAAAAAAATGTAATGCGTCATTGCATTCTGAATGCAGAGGAAGGAATGACATGCCAAAGTCAGTTCACAGCCAGGCATATAACTGAAACATACTGAAATTACTGGACAAATTATCTTACTGTTACAATTCAGAAAAATATATTTACCCATGTCTGGAGTTCATAAAAACAGGAGCATGGGCAGAGATCTGTGTATGTGTGTGGGTGGAATGCATCCCCTACTTCAATCTAGTCGGAGAATATGGCTCATAAAATCATCCCCAAATGCAATTCATACAATTCAGAAATTAATTCAACATTTTTTGGATAACATTACATGATTTCTTCAATAGAAAATTCATCTAGCTTTCTTTAGCAAAGTACCCATCCAATGGAAGCATTGGTTTCTTGTATATAAGCACACATAATAAACTTGTAGCAAAAATGCACATCCCCTCAAACTTTATTTACAACTAAAAGAAACTTTTAAAAGTATCCGTAATAAACTTGAAGAAATATTGCATTATGGTCACAGAAATATACATTAATCCATAGAGAAATATACCATTGGGAAAACATTTCCAAGAGCCTTTCATACCCAAAACTTATATTCAATGAATGTTGCCAGTCATCCTTCCCTTCAGTCACAAAAAATCTATACCAATGACCAGGGGTATGAGATGTAACATACATTAGTCCACAAAAGCAAGACATTGGAAGCGCAACTTTAGGTGATTAATTTGTAAAAAAGTATAAAAAATATGAATACATCAAGAATGCACAAGGATAAACAGTAAGTATAAGATAACAATGATGGACTTATGGGAGATCAGAAAATACAGTGCAGCTGTAAGAACAGAAATATGAACCTGTACATTCCAAACTTGGATGCACTTGGATGTAATGAACACCTTTTGAATCAGTGCACTTCACATTTTTTCCCTCAATTAATTTCATTTATCAATTTTACTTCATTATGTTTTCACACAAGTGAGAATCAGTCAGAATTTATATCATGAAGCAATGTCCAACTGGAAATGAACAAGAGTAAGGCCACAGCTTATCAGGGAAATTTCTGGTTGGATAGAGTTTACATAATCACAAACTAAGGTATGTTACCTACAATCTCACATATCAAACAGTTTACTTCATTAACTTTTACCTGCACAGCAAGCTTTAATATTTCCATATATCTAGACCATTCATGATTCTTACTTCTCACTTTACATCTATCTCTTTTCTTTCCATTTCTAAATACATTATCTCTTTTATGTAAAGCAATTATGTAAAGCAATTTTTCTTAAAACCAATTCACCTTAATGTAAGCATAGAATTTAGACTTGGATACATATTAGTATTATTCAAATAACTGATATGAGGAAGAAAAAGATGTACAAAGGAAAAGCTAAGTGGCTAACAAATGAAAACTAACATGAAAAGACACACATATACACACATGCTGAAAATCATAACAAACACGTGACTTCATAAATGCAGAAACACTACTAGGAAAAGGAAACACGAGAATCTTGGGCACTCTTGTGTACTACCACATCTTCAGAGGACTAATTTCAGAGAAAGGAAATAGACACGATAAAGGTTATGTATAATGAACCAGAGGAACTATGGACTGGGTTCAAGTGACCTTGTAATCACAGAGACGCACGGGTCTGCATAAGACGCTTCTCATGCCCTAGTTCATTATCCATTGACAGCACGTCGACCCCGGTATACCACATCATTCCATTTTAGTCTATTCCTTGCATGCCTTTCACCCTCCTGTATGTTCAGGCCCACCCTCAACCTTATCTTGACCTGATGTCTCCTAGATGACCTCACTCAGGGGAAACCAGTCACAAGGTTGACTTATACAATACAACTTAATCTTAAGAAAAATTTTCTCTTCAATAAATGGATCTAATTCGTACATGCCTTGATTGATATTCAATACATTGTAATCATGGTGTTTAATTACTCTGGATTCTATTACATTCCTATCTCTAATACAGTCCTATCATCCCTATCCATACATTTTAAAAATAAACTTGGCATTTTTATAGTCAAATGAGTGATCATTTTTACTAACATGTACAAACACGGCATTGAACTGCAGACTAGTACATAACCAGTCCTCTGAAGGTGTGGTGATAAACAAAAGTGTTCAGGATTCTCAAGTTTCCTTTTCCTAGTGGCAATTCTACATACACATGCATACAAGAATACACATAAATTTCCAATTACAGTTATAATGGGACTACCCTGAATGCATTCATAAAAAGTTTCAAGTCAACCTACAACACAAGCATTTAGGAATTTGAAAGCTGAAGAATAATAAATAAAAAAGGATGAATGATTACAGATGGATGGCAACCACAATAATGATTCAGTCAGCAAAGCTTTGAAACATATGATCCCTCACAAGATCCATCAGAACAACAATGTAATGGTTCCAATAACATAAATCAGTTCATAACTTTAACAACAAAAGGTAAAATGAGTCTCTGGAAGTTATAGTACCATAAAGGCCTAAAGTCACAATTCCACAAAAAATTGTTACTTTTAAATCTGAAATATGCAACATTCATAAATCTTTTTCAACCCTCTAATTTCTCTAGACATAAATCTTCAACAGTTGGTCAGATTTCCTGGCATAAATTTACACTTGGGGTTTTACACAAGCTTCCAAACTGCACACCAATTTTAAAGAGTCCAGGAGTTGCCAGTTTTTCATATTTTATGCATGATCATTCACTCTCCTATTATATTCAGGTAAAAAAACTCATGCCATTTGGATGAAAAACAAAAGAGAAAGGAGAATAAACAATGACAAGAGAAAGATGACCCCAAGCCCATATTGTTCTTAACGGAAAGGATAGGATGGATGTCAAGGGGACAAAATACTCACTCTTCAAAACACATTTAAGTTAGTAATTGACCTGCTGTACATTTCTGCCATTTATCACCTGTGAGGCAGCAACATCCTGAAACTTACAATTCTAAGTTTACATGTAATTTCAGGTATAACTCACTTGGCATTCTGAGATTCAGTTGCTTTACAGTATTTCATATCTAAAAAAATCTTTCTTTTAGTGTTTTCCGGTATAATCTGTACATTCTATATCCTACACCACTGGCAAGAATGAAAAATCAATTTTATCAGAAAGAGGATACCATTAAGTGAAACTAATGTACATATCACACTGAATCTTTTTCACGATATTTTGTATTACCATTATCATACATAAGAAGTTATGGTTTCAGTGCATTAAGCATGATAGCTAGTGAATGGATGAAAGTAAATGAGGCTTTTGTTTGTCTGTTCCAGGCATTACCTTACAAATGTGGGAAAGCGAATATGAAAGAAAAAAGAAAATTTAATCATACATAAGCCAAGGACTTTTGTGTAAGGTTCCTGTATTTCTGTGGCTGCAATACAATCAAAAACAGTAAATCAAGAGACTCGTTTGGAGCAAAAAGTTCCTTGATAAAACTGTACTCCTTTCTGTCAATCAACAATGATACTGTTTTCCCTAAGGTAACACTCAAACATTCACATTAAAAGTTTATCTTATGAGAAGTATAAATATACTGGGCACCAACAGATCTTTTTTTTCTAGATGAAAATTAATTGCATGTAACCTTACATTCAAAACCTTATGGTTCAAAGTAACTCCTTCATCATTATATGTGCCACATCTTACAAAGATATCTGAGGAGATTAGACAAAGAAACATTACAAAATTAGATAATAAACTGAAAAGATTATATCATCTTTATATATTACACCTTTAAGTATATATATTAAAGTCTATATTACAAAAATACAGCAATTTTAACAAAGCATTTATCACAATTCTCAGGCAGTTCTTCTTACTCACAATCTTAGAAAAACAAATACAAATACCTGTATATATCTTAAACTATCTTCAAATACCTGTATATATCTTAAACTATCTTCAAATAAAGGATGCAATGCTGAAACAAAATAGAACAGCAGTTTCACACATTAAAAATTTGTCACATACAACTACAGCAGGGAAATAAAAATACATACAACTACAGCTGAAGGCTGACTTAACGAGGTCAAAACAAACCAAGCTTTACAGTTAGCAAAAGATCTTCAACGAAAATGTATAGCACTTAGAATGCTACACAGCCACAATGGACTGCGATGCCCACAAGTTGAGACCACTTACAAGTAATGCTTGAAGAGAATACAAGATCTTTCCCTACAAGAGTGATGAAAATCTACAGTGACTTCACCAAGTCTTAACCTGATACTAGAGTTTATAATTTATATATGCACACAACTTGAGCTAAAAATTTATGAAATCCAGAATTTCAACATCCCATTAAAATAAAAATAAATGTATAACAGCTTGTGATCAGTGCCTGACTTTATGGCATCCACAAATATATACATATGTAGAAACACACAAATCAGCTCTGTCTTTAGGAATAACCTAAGAGACAAGAAAATGAATAATCTCATAAAGTTTAATCAAATTACATCATTATTCAGCAAAGCTAATCACGTGATACTCTAGTTCAGGAGCGTGCAAGATGCACAGATATGTGATTCAGCTCAATCCTCAAACAAGAGGAGGGGACAAACAAATCAAGTAATTATACCAAGATGGACAAAAATCAAACATGACTCAATAAAGCTAGTTTTTGGAATATAAAAGTATGGGGCCTTTGTATGGATACACCTGCACCTTTGTGATTTAATTCCAATGTTAAACTTGAGATGAAGATCTGAGAAATTATACCCATATGAATGTATGATCTCTTTATGGACCTGAGCTAAACAAATACACACAAGTAAGCACTGAATTCTTTCCCTTCAAGCGAAACTTGCAGTTTTTAAATAAAAAATATACAAAAATCTATCAATCCACTTCTCATAAAATAAAAGATACAGATAGTGTGTATAAAGGCCACAGTATCAGTGCACCATTACATATGTGTTGCACCTTTATATGCACCTCCCTTAGCTACTAAAGTACACATTATAAGAATAAATGGGAGTATATCCATCTTTGAAAGGGAGTCAAGGATCTATAGAATGAGTAATTCATCATATTCTGTCACAATCAAATATAATTTGGAAAGAAAAAATCAGGCCATATGCATAGGGCACATGGATAAAGATTCAGCTCCAAATTCAACTTTCAGCTTATGAGTGAGTGCAAAATAAAAAAATTTCACCATATCTAAGAAAACCAAACATAATATCACAAATTTTGCAATTAAAACTGATTTGAGGCAAATGCATTGACAAAGATAAGCATTACTAACTCAGTTTTCTCATCAAATTTAAGTCAAGAATTGATGAAAACTAAGATTTCATCAATCTTGGTCCAATTCCTATACCTTTCAGCAAAGTAGGCGATTGAAAGCAAAGTCTGATACACATAAACTAAAGAAGAATGTACTGATTAAAGACTCACCTCTATCTTCAAATATGGACCAAAGCTTTATGTAATATGCAATTTCACTGAGTTTGACTAAAATCCATTAAGCATCTACAAAAAAATTTGAAATTAAACAAATAACATACGACAACCGACACATGATGAGAGTGATAACATCCTCACTCCAAGTAAAGAAGGGGATGCATAATGTACAGTACAATCTTTCAAAAGCTTATTATGTTGTGACTATTTCATTTCACTTGGATTTCTGTGTGTAAGGACTACTAACTTCAAGTATGGACCCTAAGATGCCCCATTACAAAGAAAGATTAAAGAACAGAAAAGAATTTCAGATTCTGTAACCAAAAGCAGGAGAAATAAAGAAAATCATAAAACTGACTTTCAGGATATGTGAGAAGTTTTAAACCTAGGTGATTTAAGGAAATTCATCTCCAAAATTACATGAGCAACACTAGTTACATATAAACTAAATCAAAACATATACTTTATATTTACTTGCCTTTACCCACTTTTGTAAAGTAGCACCCAGAACAGATTAAAAGCAGCCCTATTTGCTCACATCCACTACCCTACCTGTCATATGTAATGCACCATAAGAAAGGATGCGAGTAAATGGGGCTATACTTTTTCCTGTTACTGGTGCTACCACACAAAAGCAGAGAAAGGCATATAAGTGGCAGATGATGATACTAATGATACTAAACTAATGCAATGCCTTATAATTACAGGAAAGTATTCACCATTACAAATCTTATTTTGGGTGAAATACATGGGTTTTCTTGCTTCTCAAAGCATTTCACAGCCTGTGAAAAGTATAGAAATTGGGAAAACCTTCAAAACAAAAATCAAAATTAGTAAATATATCATGTCCTCTACTTAAATATAGTACTTAGTCTCTTTTTTCAATATCATTATATCAAACAGCCCAGCATAGGCTTACATATACTTGATGGTGAAGAATGTATCTGAATATGAAATTCTGTACACAAATTTCCCTGCTCTGAATCACTTTACTATCAATGTAACAACATAAGCAACAATTCATAATTATTGTCAGCTACTTTTTTTAATCAAACTTCAGTATAAAATGTTGGCCTTTCTATGCCTATCAGGCGAAAGGCCATTGGGCCAGTATAAACAACTGTAAAACCTGTTGCAATGTAGGTGATAAATTTGTAGAAGAGCTCCACAATAAGACGATGACGCACAGGGATGCCACCTGTTTTGTTCACGTAATCTTCAGCTTTCACCTGAAAAATTTTGCACCTCAAGATGGAAACTACATAAGAAAAATGACAAAATAATCAATTGCAAACTAAACTACAATACTCTTAAAATATTATGACCATAGCACTAAGCTTATTAGTAATTTTTCTTCCCTCTTGTGAGCATGATCCTATATAATCATGCATCTCTCACATTCCTTCACTGTTCACTTTTTCACCGTATGGTGTCTGACAGAACATTTCACTCACCTATTGCAACACAGTGAGTTATGTTATCTGAATTATCTACAAAAAAGATTAGGTAATGTGAACCATCAATGTCAAATGCATAAATCAGTATTCTTTTCATTATTTCTCATGCAGTAGGTAGGTAGCCACCAACCAAGGAGGTATATTACCGATACTATCCATCTGAGTATCAGGAGGGTTAGTGATGGTTGTGTATTTAGCCAGCACTTCAGTGATTGTCAAGTTGCATTCCTCTGACCTAGGAAGCTCTATTTTCTTTCAGCCCCACCTAAATGTGGACTGCTGGCATTCTGTCCACAAACATACAATCTCTTCTTGTCACAACTAACACTTAACAACACACAACTCACTTTCATAACTCTAGATTTTCCTGCAGTGAGTGCTATGCACTAGCCCTGCCTTTTGGCAAAATGGTAGGAGCAATAGACAGAAGTAGTAGGTAGGAATCTTTAAGTAGGAGCATTAAGCAGAAACATAGGTAGTAGTAAATAGGAGCATTAGCTAAAAGTTGTGGGTTGGAACATTAGGCAGGAACATCAGGTAAACATATTAAACAGTAGTCAATAGCAACAGGATGCAGAAGCCTCTGGAAACACTGCCTGTTAAATTTGAGGCACTAAAAGCTAAGAGGTGGCCCTGGAGTTCACCAGTAATGGAGATTCTTTTGCCATGGCCACTCCCTTGATAGAGTTCCCAGTGGGAATGGGTGCAAGAGATATAGATAGACATACATTTCTCATGTGCCATAAGTCCAAATTTGATTATTCACTTATTCCTGATGGCACTCTTTTACATCAGAAAAGAATTTTTTCATCTTTTTTCACTCCTGACTCCATTATCAAAAAGACTTCCTTTCATGGATGTCCATCTTAATTACTTCAAACCAAGTCTATTCTATAGAGTATTATGAAACAACAGCAAGTTAGACCAATAAATATTTGGTTTTACTTTTTTCCTGAAATGTGAAAAGGAACTGATAAAGAGAAGCAAGCAATCAATCCAACTTACACATCATGTATATAACTGGATACTGTACTATCCTTAAAACTAATTATAACACAATGCTTTGCTCTGAATTTTACTGAATTTGTATTATTTGTATATTGCATTTTATTTTTCATCATTCAATACCCAAACTAAATTTCTTGTTAATCATAAGAGAGTTGCCATCAGACACTGAGATTAGAGTTCAATACATGGCTTTCCATTAAATGTACAGCTGTTGAGGTAACACATGTAAGGATTCTCAGACACATGTCTGCAGCTGATATCAGATCAATCATCCCATTGAGAGCACAATGAAATGAGTTGTCATTATCACTGCCAGAATAATGGCTTCTGAACAATTATAAACAATGAACAGACATTTCACCAAACACTATCCCAACACTTACCTCTGCAGAAAGAAGCACCCATTCTGACAGACCTCCCAACAGTAAAACACTGTTCAGAGAATAACGTATACTGTGTTAGGATAATCTAACTTTCCCTCAAGGTTTAGCTGCCTTAACAGGGAATGACTTTAGGGTGTGCCTTTCATACTACATCAAGTGCTGATAATTGCAAATTCTAACTGAATAAATAAGAGCAAATAATATATGTGGCAAACCAAAATCCAATGTGAATGCAGCCAGAGAAGAGTTGACGTTGGAAGAAAGGCATTACCCTTCTTCCATAATCATAATTTCACAGGAAACAATATAAAGCACACTGCAAACTTTTCAAGGTCAATAAAATAAATAATCCTTTTGATTTATGAATCAGAAGGAGCTCCCTTGCCCCAAGGAAAACAAAAATGCCCAGTCATAATAATATCTATCTGACAAAACATAAAATTATTGTACTGAAACAAAATCAACAAACGTGGCAAAGACACCTTTTACCCTTAAAATCAATGTAGATTTTTCTTGTCCTAAGGAACACACTCAAGTTAAGTGTTGATGAAACCCATCTAACTAACTTATCGCATGTATATTAAGCTTTGACCCCAAAACTAGAACCATGAAGGTGTCAGAGTAACCTATTTTTGGTAAGATGCTGAAGTGCTCATTAAAATGCATTAATAAACAAAGTTATATAGCTGTACATAAATTAATGGCAAAGACAGACTCAGACCTATAACTTAATCAAGCAGTGGATGCATACATGTATGTGGTCATAGATGCTGAGGGTACTCTAGCAGTTCTCTATTTTGCAGAAACAAACTAAAAACAATATTTCTAACACGTACTACCATACATTTTTTTAAAAAATATCTTTAAAATATTACTATAAAATCAACTTCTTTTCTTAATCTGTCATAGATGCTGAAGGTACTCCAATAGTTCTCTATTTTGTGGAAACAAACTAAAAACAATATTTCTTATGCACTACCATATAATTTCTTAAAATATCTACAAAATACTCCTATCAAAACTAACACCTTTTCTTAATCTCCAACTTTCATGAGACATAACCTCTAAAGGGAAAAGGGTTAGCACAGTCCAGGAAATTAACTTAAGAGTAACCACACACTAATAGGTTTACACGTATATAGAGTAGTTCTGTAAAACAGCAAAAACAAAAAGATAAAGCTGAGTACAGAACCAAACCTACATCATATGGGTTTTGGGAGGAAAGTGTTATCATCTAACAAGGTCTCCATTTCTCAATATATTTCTTACATATATTCAACTGTACAGCCCTTGATTCCCATAACATACAGTTACTTACCTGCTCCATCTTAAGGATAATATAATTTTTCTAAAACAATAAATGAAGTATGCAATGAGTTAATGAATGCATCAAAGAATAAATTTCTTGTCACTGTATAGTAATATTCACTCACCTGGAGCAATGCACAAATGGTGGCAAATGAAAGTGACTTGAAAATTGCCCTCACAGCCACAATGATTACTAGTCCAAGGACTGTGCGAAGAAGTGAGAGTCCAATCATGTTGAACGATGGCCAGATAACAGTGTATGGTGGAGGCAGTGATGGTTCACGAATAATTCCCATCTGGTAGTTGACCCAAGAACCAAGCAAGGATCCACAACCAACACCCACAATAACAGTAGTGTCACCCCTGCAAAATAAGACATGAAAACATGGTAAAATGAGTACTGCATACACTCCAATTCTTTAAATTACATTCCTTAAATCTGACTTTCTACTGAGTCATATATAAGTATACACAACAGTACTTTCAAAATACTTCAATTCTTTCATCAAGCCTTGTCTGTATTATATGCCTCTATGAGGTAGAATCAGAATCACACAAACAATGCCTTCATATGCATACAATTGGTCTCTAGCAGCACTGTAAAATGTATCAAAAACAATGTACCATCTAAAGCTTAGCTGCAAACACATCACTCCGTGGGTTATTTTGATGGCTTCATATGCCATGGTTCAGCCTCTCAGTAGCACATTCACTCCCTTACATCATATTGGGCCACTTCTTTTTTTTCTAACACATCTGTCTTGTCCTTCTGAATGTTAAGGCCCTAATACCTGAAAGCCTACTTTACTATCCTTTCATCTCCTGTCTCTCCCTCACTCCTGCCCACTCTACTTCAACGTACAGATTCACATATTCTATTTGTCAAACATCCACTCAATATCCCTGTAAAAATTCAGCTCAAGTTAATCAACTCTCTCAATAAGACTTTGCTCACTACATCTCTCTTCAGCAACACCAACTCTCACACAATCAAACCACCTTGCACCACATATAGTCTTTAATAATTTCACTTTCAGCACATCCACCCTTTCCTACTGTTTGTATTCAAGGCCAAATCATTGCAACCACACAAAACTGTTGGGACAACTATACCTTCAAACGTATTCACCTTTGCCTTTATAGACATGACCTTTCCTTCAACAACCTCCTCAATGTGCTCAGTACCCTAATTCTCCCTTCCACCCTATTACTTATTACAGCCCCCATGGTTCTATTTGCAGCTATATCCACACACAAAGGCCACTCCAATCATGATGACTTATCATTAGGTTGGATTGTTCAAAAGGCATGTATCAGATAAAAACAAACATCAATTCAAGAAAATATGGAGGATCTGCAAAAAAATTCTGTCAGGGAATGTAACCTTGGATCAAAGTTGACATATTGCAACCTTTTCTTTGTTACTTTTGGTAGCATAAATGGAATCAATGATGAACTATAAACTATCTGCTGTATTTCAGCCTTGGCATACTTCTACAAAAGTGAATTTCACCACTACATGGGGAGCTAAAGAAGACAAATCATAATAGTAATGCAAATGGAAAGAAAACCAGTTACATGGAATAAGGAAAGCTAGCTAAGTCATAATGTCAAACAGGGAGAATTGATAAGTTGAATAATTACACAGAGGTAAAGCTGCAAAGATATGAACGTAATATTCCATACAAGGACTAAGAAATCCTTTATATAATACGAGTAATTCTCAGTGACATCTGGCAATTGAAGATTCCCAGTTTTTCAGGGGGCCTTGACTATATGTATAACTTTGGGTTCCCAAGATAGACATTACACTAATACCAATTAGTGTTAATTACATTACATCTATCCAACTGGAAACTCTTACCCATATCAGAACTTACAGTAATTAAGACGACACAAATCAAGCCAGTGACAATGGAGAAGATTTGAAAGATGTGGATTCATCAACATGTGAGAAAACTGGCATATTTGTTGAAAAAGATTGCTGATAAACAGCCAGAAAGAAACAGGACTGAAGCCTGAGGAAGACCTAACCCTATCTGCTCAATTTGCCAGAAAATACATCAAGCAGTTCTAATGGGTGTTTCCCATGTAATAATATAGATATGGTTAGGAACCAGAGTAACACCCCAATGTCAGTGCAAGATAAGGCATCTTTGGTATAAGCTGGTAGGTACACTATATGCATGATTGTATTACTTTGAATAAAATGCCTATGAGAAACGTAATTTTGCTGTACCTACAAATGCTACTGTATATTTTGTTAATAAAATAGCACCAATGATTTCAAAATATTCCTTAGTAACTATGACAATCTAATAAAAAAATCTTTTTTACTGGTAAACTCTAACATTCATGCACAATTACGGTGTGCAGGTTACTGAAGAGGATGTGCTGAAATGGTTTAGATACATGAAGAAAATGAGAGGAAAGATTGACAAAAAGGAAGTGGAATAAACATGGAGAACAAGGAGACCAAATTGGAGATAGAAGGATGGAATGAAAAAGATTTTGAGCAATTGGGGTCTGAACATGCAGGAGGGTGAAAGGCGTCCATGGCATGGAGTGAATTGGAACTTGGGTCAATGTGCTGTCAATGGACTGAACCAGTGCATGTGACATCTCTGTGGACCTGGTTTTCCACAAGGAGCTGTAGTTTCAATGCATTATATATAATAGCTAGAAAATGGATGTGAGGAGACACAGCCTTTCTTTGTCTGTTCATGGTACTGATGCAGAAAATGCTTATCAAGTAGAAAAAAAAAAGAAAAAGGTTATCAAAGAATACATGGACAAAGATCTAGGTCATGACAATTAACAACATATGGGAAAACTGAACTTACACTCTGACATTTGAAGATAGGGGCTTTATAGACCTGTTCATTATTTCTAAACCTGGTGCAAAGGTATATGTGCAGTGTCAACTATACAATTAATCAAATAAATTTCAACATTCACTAAACTTTAGAAAACTAATTGGAGAATATCTTGCCCTCCAGTATTCCTCCTATGTAATGTATAGCTCTTTAGTGTCAGCAATGATTGGGATAAAGTGCTTATCACTTGTGGTTGGTCAACATAAGAAATGATACACTACATTCAAGATAGTGCATATCCAGGCTGACTAAAGGTCATACCTATCTAAGGCTGCTACTGTAATCAACTACTTAGGAGCACTGATGGTTAATCATAACATATGCTATTGACAACACCAAGTTTTGGGCTGTACTATTAACTTCTGACAAAGTATTACATTTATCATTGGAAAAAACAAATGCTTACCTTGCAGGTGTCCAGCGATCTGTAGCAGGGTAGCAGACAATCATAGCAATTGTTAGTGTAATGCTAATGATGGGAGAGGCTGGATGGGTTAGCGCTAAGTGATCCAGGACATCCACCCAAGGCAATATCAAGATTAGCAGGACTGTCACTAACACCAGGCCACATAAAACATCCTAATCAAAAGAACATAATTCATCATATAATAATATGAAGGTAAGATGAGAGTACTTGGGTTTATATTTTATTGTTTTGTTCTGCAACCCTATCATTATACTACTTTTCACATAACAATTTAAAATATATGTACTTGCAACTTGAAGCAAGTCCATTAAAGGCAAGAATCACTTGTTCTGCTTAACTAGGGAACATGATTTTACCAAGTAATCTATTGTTGCAAAAGAAAATACAAAACTTACCAGTAAACTATGCATACCAAGATACATTCTTGAGAGGCAGACACAGGCACACCACGTAAGAGCAATGGCCAAACCCCAACCCCAGTCAAGCTTGTGAAAAAGAATCAAGGAGTGTGGGTTTGAAAAGAGCAATGAACCTTATATAACTACTCCATTTAAGAAAACACTCATAGTACTTAGACAATGGAATGAATAATGAGACTGAAAGAACTTGAAAACCCCAAGTACAATGAAATTTTGTATCTATTGTGTTACAAGTTACTAATATTCAACAAGCATTATCAAATTATTTCCACAAAGCAGTAGATGAACAAATATGACCATCTTCACTTATACAACAACTGACTCCACTTTTTTTTACTACTAGCTTTATAAAGCAATTCAAACAGCCTTCTTAG
This sequence comes from Panulirus laevicauda, assembly GCA_032273605.1. Lineage (NCBI taxonomy): Eukaryota > Metazoa > Arthropoda > Malacostraca > Decapoda > Palinuridae > Panulirus > Panulirus laevicauda. The sequence continues at coordinate 4,140 of JAUTXX010226867.1, read as the reverse complement.
ACTTGACTTTGGGACTATCAGAACTAATATTATCTAATATCTGAGTATATGAGTCATCTGAGAAAGAATTAAACTTATGTCACATATAAAAAACTGATAACACTTTAGTAAATTTCACCTACTTGGTATCTATTTAGTGTAAGGATGAGAATGGAGAATGGCATGGCAACACCAACCATCGCATGAGTGGATGGTAGACCATACTCTAATTGCCACTTTGGATCTAGTCGAATTACTGGTGGACAAGCTGGTCGAGGGACTTTTAGAATATCTTTCAATACTTGTCCTGTAATCAAAAAATGTCAGTGAAACATGGTTATTCTTCATTATGCTTTCAACATAATAATCTCAATGTAATTGCTACCAAATTCACCTTCAAATGAACTAAACATCATTTACATTACATGCATATTCTAACTTCTGTCCACATGCTTAGGATATTTCATTACCATAGAATCCACTATAGTTTCAATGCATTGTACATGACAGCTAAAAAAGAGATGTGAGTGGGTGTGGCCTTTCTTTGTCTGTTCCTGGCCCTACCTCACTAACACAGGAAGTGGTGATCAAGCATGAAGTATGAAAAAGAGAATCCACTGAATGCTTCCAAGACAAAGAAAACATCACATAATTCCTATATCTATCACTGTAGTACAGTACAAAATAATTTCTAAATATCATATATAGCTAAATCACATCTATCATCAATATATGGGTTACCAACAATTATCCATATCAATCAATTTCTTTAGAGTAATTTTTTGTGACATCAACCATGCACATGGAAGGATGGAGTAAAGGAATCTTTTGGGTATTAGGTGATAAAAATCTGATAATAATATGCATTATAAAATGCAAACTCAAAGAATGCATGGTAGACTGACCATCAGTTGGTGATTAAGGTAACTGCTGCCAAACAAATGATTTGTAAACAGAAAAAAAAAGTGCTTCCATTGTTGATTAGAACTAACTTGCCTACAGCCAAATCAAACAATTCTCCTTACCTATATACATAGTAATCATCCAAATGACAATCACCCTGCGTAGAACTGCACCATCAACATTCCATGCCCAGAAGCAGAAGAATACAGAGTAAAACAATTCTCCACCCAAGTTTGTTGCAAAGTGGAAGAGATGGTACCAGAACCTATCAAAACATCATGATATACATAATTATAATAAATTTCAACATTCAACTGAAAATAAAATTCATCAAAAGACATTTTGCAAACACAAATTAGGGAGGTAATAAAAATATAACCCAGATAATCCAATCTTGCTGAATTAGTACAATACAAGATACATCTAATCTCACCGATTACATTTACAAAACACATGGTTTAATAAAATAAAAAATGCTGCATGTATTCTCTGTTTTTCATTCCTCAACTTACAAAACCTTAAAGCAAAGATCTGGTCTTCACACCCCTTTCCCTTTTTAAACCTAAACTGTTCTTCACCAGTAAGAGGTCCATTAATCCTTTTAATATGATCAATCAATATTCTAAAACACATAATGTCAACTATGCTGTGATGCCAACTACAAAACCAGCTTTATTCCCTTTACCTTTATACAATGAAACAATTACTGCTCTTGCCCACTCACCAGGTACATGATCACTCTCTTATACTTACATACAACCTTTCCAAATCCCTTTAACAGCAACTTCACCACTCTCCACCATATCCATCAACACTCTATCTATATATTCAACATCTCCATTAAGGAAGAGCATTACTGCTTTACTCATTTCCTCCTCTGTGATGTCTCTCTTATATCTGTTCCTCTCTCATGATACCTCTAACCCTACAATAGCAATACCAAGTCCTTTTACCATCATATGTAATTACCTCAACACCTACAAACTTAATCCTTTGTCACTAATATTCTAAGATAATTATCTAATACTCTCACACCATAAACATCTCTTGCCTTTACACTATTCATCTCTTTACATAATAACTTATTCTCCTTTGATTATTAATTTTTCTACTTTGACCCTTCTTTCCTTTCCTTTTCTTCAAATAACCATCATCTTAACTTCTTTATTTAAGACTTTACATGGTACACTTTTTGTCTTCCTTTCATCACTATTTCTGCCAGATTCAGCCTCTCCTTTTGAATTCTCATTTTCTGCTAAATCAACTTTCTTAAATTGCTATTCCACTATGATGTACCTTATCTTACAACCTATGCCTTCAGTGCCACAAACATCCACAGCATCCTTTTCTAAGGCACTTCTAAACTATCTTCACATCACCTCAACATGACATGGTAATATTTTGGATTCACTCAGCTTCCCCTTTAACATCTCTCAGAGGCTACGTTTACTTTCATTCATCAACTTTTCTACTTTCTCTTTATTGTCTCATTCATTATTCAAGCTCTATACCATCTACAATAAAAAGCTAACCTATACATTAAAGCCATTTGAGCTTAAAAAGTACCTTCCCATCCTCACCTAGACCACACGTATGCAACTTATCATACTCTTTCTTACCAAAAACATATCAATTATGCCCTTGTCTACCCTGTGTATTAATAAACATCTTTATACTTTACATATGTATCCTTAACTTGCATTCAATCTTCTCAAGTAAACAATAGCTTCAATAATAATATGACTACTTTGTAAGTTTTCAGTTTGCAAACTAAATGAGTAAGGATATTAGATAAAAAAAATCATTTACATGTACCCTGTACATGTATTACCTATTTTTTATTTCATATGTGGTTTCCTCCAGTTCAGACTCTGAGAGAGTGTTGTCCTCTTCCATACTTCCTTCTGTTCCTCCAGTATTCTCTCCAAGTAAAATACCCATCCAGGATCTACCAGCTGAAAAGCATGAGAGATCAGAGATATACACTATTCTGTCACAGTGATCTTCAGTGAACAGGCAAATAACACATTACATGAATCTATGGCATCTAGTTTATATGTTAACAGAAGAGGGAAGGCTTTCGTAGATGAGCAAAGTCACGAGTGAAAAATATATATTTTCATGGACTGTTTCTACCATTTTTCCGGCAAGTTCCAGTGATGTTCTGGAGTAAGTGAATACCTAACCATAGGTAAAATAAGTAGTAACAATTATACCTGCATCCAGACTTGATCTACTAGTTCCCCCTGTTCAATTTCTGAACAATACAATTCAACCCTCAACAGAGATTTCATTTTGCCAGGGAGGCATCAGAAGCCTTGTATCTCATCAATCCTCCAGGCATCAGAGGTCAAGAATCCAGGCTGTGGAAATGAGCTATTTGAGAAAAGCATGTGCTGAGACTAGATGGAATGAAGATAAAAATAAAAGGGTGTATGAAAGATGTGGTATATCAAGAAATGCAAAGGAAATGAATTGTGGAGTGGCATGAGAAAAGAATGCAAGACCAGGAGTTTACAAGGAGGGTGTATGAGAATAGAATTAAAGGGGTTCATGTGAGTGGAAGACCACCTGTGACATGGACAAGCAGGGTGGATGGATACTGGAGGGAAAGAAACAGAAGAGACATGTTAGGGCAGGAATAAGTGAAGAGTTTTGCTATGGGCACCCCTTGGTGGGAGCTCCTGGAGGGAATGGGTATCAGTGATGTAGATAGATAGATAGACAGCATCACCTCCCTCCAACCACCTCTGGACCTTGGAGGAGTTTTTTTTTTCTTGCTAATCTATGTCCTAGTTTGTATTCACTTCCAAAATAAGCTAATCTCTCTCACATTAAACACTTTTTAAAATGCGATATCGCCCTTAAATTTTCTTTTTGAATTTGCAGGCTACAGTCAGGAGTTTCTTACCCTCCTCTAACTACATATGCCTCTAATTTCACCTCAAGAGTAATAACCTTAAGTCCTGTACTCTCCAGAGCATCTTAACATTCCTTGCAGTCATACTGAAATGACTACATTAAACTCTGAAGGTAGCAAGGACAGCAGCATGGATTAAGTGTGGAGTATGTCATATGACCTCTTCTTTACAAGCAGACTGTCAGCAAGTGGAATACAAAAGTATTCCGCCAGTTAGTGCAATACAATTCAAATCTTTTTTACTGTGACATTACTATAATATACAAGAGCAGTACAAAAATACCTTAAAATACAATGGTATACTTTACTATTACAAGAAAAGATTATTTTGTACATCA
>JAUTXX010226757.1:0-10866 GCA_032273605.1 Panulirus laevicauda | reverse complement strand
TGGTAAATTATCTTTGGTATACGTCAGCAGGAGTTGAAGTCGGGTTCCTTCGGTACATCATCGAGGAGAGTTACCAGCGAAGGAACAGATGAGACTTTTTACCCCATACGAAAGTAAACAGTGTCCCGCAGCGCCCAGTGCCAGACCCGTTCTTGTTTTTGACTTACGTAAATCACTTGCCAGAGGAAGGTCGAACCGAACCTAACCATCTTCCTCGATGACTGATAATGAAACGTGTGTTTACAGTTGCGACGACCAACCAGAAGACCTTTCACAGGTTCCAGAACCAATCAGATGCGTGAGGAATGAAGTTGTGTTCATAAAGTGATGAAGATGGGCGACAGTTGAAGGAGCCATACCAGGCCTCGACCACCGTCTTCGCCAGCGAAGGAAAGGTACCGGTTGACGGAAACGCCACCCGGCGCGTCACCAGACAGTCGTGTTAAACGGAGTGTAAAGGAAGCGACCCGCCTCCTGCACGATGGTAAACTCATCTCGAAGTACACGACTATGATGCTGAAGACGGTAGCCTCGCATGCCAGACCCAGATCACAATATACGCCACCTGTTTGAGGAGGCGCAATAAGCAGTTGCTGGAGGGAGTCCAACAGTGGACGAGACAAACTGTGATGAGAGGGACACGAGCCACAGGTGGGAGCCAGTAGCTAGACATGTCTCCAGTAGAAGCAAGATGGTCGAGAAGAGAAACATTAGTATTGCTACCTTCCTTGGCGGACTCGATGAGCTGGATATTAAACAGTTCCCCAGCACTGGGGTGGAGGCTTCACCCAGAGGACGCGACGAGGAACTGAACACGTAGACAAGATGTTTCTCAAGCGGTCATGTGGTGAACCAGCTGTACAGGGTTAGTGAAGCAGAGACGAATGTAGAGCATTGAAAACGGAGGGAAGTGGAATCGAAATGAAAGACACGGAATTAGGGTCATACATGTAACACATTCTTTCCTTGAACAAAGAGGTAATTATACACACACACACACACACACACACACCAAGGTCAGGGTTCAGGACCAAAACATGACCATGTAAGGGCAAGTATGACTGGTTTGTTGATGACCTTACTCATTATATGATGATGCTCATGATCTTTATCAATACTTCATTTATACCACACGCGCCTGCGCTCGTGTGTGTGTGTGTGTGTGTGTGTGTGTGTGTGTGTTTAATCTATTATTTCAGTGTTTAATGTGTGTGCTCCTGAGTGGGTTTTATAGTTGTGTTATAGCCTCATTGTTTCATGAATATTAAACAAATGACAATAAAAAACCAGACACATTGTTCCTGTGGTAATGTTCCGATCATATAATCTCTGTTAACGTGTTATGTTCGGCAATGTTTGTGATCATTTTGTTTAATGTAATCTATGTGATAATATGTTATTTAACGTAATCTATGTGATAATATGTTATTTGACGTAATCTATGTGATAACATGTTATTGAACTTAATCTATGTGATAACTATATGTAACTTAATGTATATAATAACGTGTTATATTACCTAATCTATTAGATAGCAGGATATATAACGAAAACTGTGTGCGAATGGAATTTAACGGAATTTCATTAGCCAGTATGCTCATACATGTGCAAAGTGCACAAAGTCCTGATCAACTGATGAATATGTACAACAATATTTATAGTACATGTATGCGAGTATAAAACAAAAATGGATTACAGGTGTAAGGCTCGCCACGAGTTTTATTGTGTCAGTTATACACTGTGCAGTGCACCACAAAAATACACGCAGGTAAGGAAACAAGAATGATTGGTTATGGATATGATGAAATATATCCATAATATCAAATAACGTGAAGAAACCAAGGGAAATGTCCCATTAGGTTAAGCGAAGTGGCGCCAGACCGCTAGCCTCCCGCCACCATGACTTGGGCCGAACTCGGTCATGTTCGTTGGGCTTCCTCGCCTCACTGGTAGATCACACAGCCATTCACAGGCTCAGGTTATACGAAGAAATGTTTATTTCAAGTATTATGGATGAGTGTTGTAGGTTGGTTGTCGTGGATGATGTATTACATGCATTACATGTCAAACTGAATAATTTCACTATCTTTTGTCAATGTGATTGTATGTGTAACGCCGTTATGTGAACCATTATTAACACAGTTTGTTCTCTTCCCTAGCTATGCCATGGACCAGAAGTGAGTGAAATGTCACGATTTGTCTTTCTTAGATGTAAGGAAAGATAATGGTGCTCTGTATTTTTTAAGATGTTTCTTTGTCTTTCTTATATCACTGTTTGGTCTTATGTCACTGTTTGATCTTATGTCACTGTTTGATCTTATGTCACTGTTTGATCTTATGTCATTGTTTGGTCTTATGTCACTGTTTGATCTCATGTCTCTGTTTGATCTTATGTCACTGTTTGGGTGCTGTCAACTCTTGTAGCGACCAGTGGTGCCAGTGCTCCCGCTATGACAAGCTATAAGGGTCGTGTCAGTCATGTGAGAGTCATTCATATTGGTAAGGGTCTCTGTTCAGAGAGCTGGATGTACGGTATGTGTGGCATGATTATATTCCAGGCTCACTTACTTGTTCAGTATCATTTCTTATCACTGGAATGACTATGACCCATCTCTCATTCGTCCTCTTTTTTTCCGGCTGTCGTACCTATCACTTGATCCCTTGATTCTTTCTCTTGTATTCCTCCCAGTCACACGCGCTCCTTTAATGCAGTAACCGTCCATACAACTCACTTTTCTGTTTCATGCACATGCAGACACCTATACGTAAATACACATACACTTACACTTTACACTGCCTATACCACAGTTTGAGCTGAACCCGGCCGATTAACCTACAACTCTGTTGTGAGGCGTGTGTTCCTCTGGCCACGTAGCACACCCCCATGAATGTCTTCCCTGGACCCAGACCAACACCCGCTGTGCTGTCCTTACGCTGACAACCATAATCATCATCTTTCCTGGGATTAATGTATCCCCCTCCCAGACCTTCGTCATCGTCACCTTCAGTAGAGAAGCATCTCATTCGCTCGTGCGTGAAGCATGTAGTTCTGTCGTAAGACGCCATCCTCAATCCACTTGTAATGGCTGAAGACAACACCTTCACCAACATGCATGACTGATGTGAGCTACATCTAGGCAACCTTACGTCACTAACACACATGTTTCTTCTTTACATGACCTTGACAGTATGACGTATTTGCCTTGAGCTTCGACAGCAATATACGGATTGTTTAACATCTTGGTCGTTCCCAGACACCTGCTGCGCCTGACATCATTCGATATGTTGTCTGCTTGGTCAACTGATGGCAAGAAAGACGATGTTTGAAACGTCATTGATGGTTCGACGATGAGAATGCTGGCGTCTGGGATCACTGACGCTAATTGTCTTATGTCACACCCAGGGCCGGGTGGGCGGGCAGCCTGCTACTACCTCCACAGGCTGTATACTGACTCTTCCATCCGCCGGGTTTCGCCCTTCGTCTCTCCCTTCTGTGCACGTCCACCACGCCACCAGACCCACCACCAGGACTTGTCCTGCGGGAGGCGTAATTACGGGTGGCTCATTTTATCTTGCGTTTATGATTTCGTCGTTTAAATTCTTTCGTTACAAACTGTCGTTCCTCCCACTTCTTGTCCTTCATAGGAAATCGTCAGGCGGGAACAGGGGAGGTGTTTATGTGTTGTGTCAGAGACAAGTTTATTGGTTCAAGCAACTAAATGTCTGGGAGTGTCAGTACGTTGCCGGGAAGTTGTCTGGAGGTAGATTTATTTTTTCTCTTTTCATTTCTATTAAGAAATTTTTGATGTATTTATTTTTTATTTTTTCATCATTTCGTGAGGACGTAGAGTCTTCGCTGGGTCACACAGGTACAACGAACCGTCGGCTTCTCGAACTGTAATGACCTTACAAACTGCCGTCCGTCTTCCATGGCTGTTGTAGGTCAGCACACACACACACACACACACACACACACACACACACACACACACACACATCTACAATGCTCCTTCTGTCGTGCTTTTTCTGTTGATGTTTTGGTTATTGACGACTTTCATCATCATCACCAACACCAGAGGTCGTGACCGTGCGCTGCCGCCGCGCACACCTGACTGGTGTGCTGCCTGGCTGCAAGTTGCCTGTGGACAACATGACGTAAGGGAAGGATGGACGAGCAATGTCCTCTGAAACTAGATGCACCGATACCAACGGCAGCTAAACCAAAAGCACCTAAACCAGACCCTATATGTCCTAACCTGGACGGGTAACAGTGAGGTAGTCGGGTCTTCCCGGGGCCAGGGTGGGTCCAAAGCCGCTTGTGTTGGTAATGATGACGTAAACCACATGACGCAAGTCACCACGATCATGGATGCATGATTATTGTTATAGATCTGTGAGTATTATTTAGATAGACATTGAAATAACTCCCGTCTTCCCTCCCCTTCTCACTCCTCCGTCTCCTCTCCCACACACCCTTCTCTCCTCCCACTCCCCCGCCTCCCACTCCACTCCCCCTCCTCCTCCCACTGCCCCTCCACACCGTCCATCAGACGACACCCAGAGGAAGGAATGTCAACAATGTAAGGCAGGCTGGCTGCTGAACTACAGAGGTTCCTCCTGAAATTTTAAGAAAGGGAAATATTCTCCTGAAGATCTTCCGTACCCATAGCGTCAGCTGAGACCTCTCCCTCCCTCCGGTGGTAACGAAGACAGAACGACGACCCTCACACATACGTGTCTCTGTGGTAAGTCTGAGTCCTGAAGTGTGTCCATACATCTCTGGTGTTACGGTGACAGTGAGTCTCCTGCTGAACACACCAGACAAACTGAATCCCATCGCAAATGCTGGGTTGGATCCTGTTGGTAAAAGTGAGGTTAGATAACAGAAGGCCTGATGGTGTGTGACGAGGTTATCTGCTGGAGGACAGTACATGGGAAGGACAGATAACACAAGACCTGATGGTCTATGACCAGGTAATCTGCTGGAGGACAGTACATGGGAAGGACAGATAACACAAGACCTGATGGTCAGTTACGAAGTTCTCCGCTGGAGGACAGTAGTTTGTATAAATGCAGACAACAGCAAATCAGAATGCCCCGTCACTGAAGATGGAGACAGGATAGTAAAGTAGAAGGTTCCTCCCCACCAACCACGACAGACGAAGACTGGAGAGCAAAGCAGAAGGTTCCTCCCCTCCCACCACTAAAGATGGAGACAGGTTAGTCAAGCAGGATGATCTTTAGCATGAGGTGAGGTGAGCTCTACAGGTGTGTGTGGTGTGGGTGGTAGGGGGGCAAGAGTGGGTCGTGTTTAAACGTCCCAAGGTGAAGGTTGGCGGGTGGGTTCCGCTTACCAACTGACGTCCGAGGCCCAACCAGACACCCTCCCTGCAGCGCGACCGACGCTGTGCGGTTGCCCAGCAAGGGATCAGTGGACCGGTGTCATCCCCTTAAGTCTCGAATCATCTCTCCTGCCCACAGTTACATCTGGCATTCTCCCGTGTGCCCCATGATTAACCCAGCTATTGGCAGTAGCATCTCGTAGGGTCCCCGCAGCCTCACTGGCCGAGATTCTGTGCAGTCCAGACCCCATGAAATTCTTGCTGGCAAGAGCCTCCTCACTTTCGAAAGGCTGCGAATAATGACAAGATTATGACGATATTAATCTTTTTTCTCTTGGACTCTACTTACAGCACTTTTCGCTGCACTTAACTTCCGGTACCTACTGCACTTACACTACAAAATACTTTACACGGAACTCTCCCGTCTCAGGTTTTGCGTCAAGGAAGCACACTGAACGTGATGACAAGATCTCTGAACAGATCATGGTTTGATCTGAGTCAGTACCAGCCGGAGAAATATCCCTCAATCTTCTCGAGTTCAGCGTGTCTTCCTGCAGTAACGGGCGAACTGATGTCACGCCAACATTCTAGTCTATAAAATCCAAGTCTCTCGAAGCGAAAAAGATTATGGGATCATATCTATTTTTGCCTTCCCTCGTCTTGACTGCGCGCACGATCCATCCTGTCGTCGTTAAACGCTGTGCTCCTAAAACAAAGTTGCGAAAGGTGAGGTCAAGTCACGTTCCGACTGCAGGAGGCAAGATGGTAGAGAGTTGAGTTAAAGACATTGGAATGATGATGTGTCGCCCAACACAAAGGAACTGTCGGATCTGTGAGGATGACAAGTTGGGTACTGAGAACTTTCAAAACGAGAGAAGCGAGACCTGTGATGACACACGGTCTGAAGTACTTGCTCTCTCTCTCTCAAGTGGAATATTGCTCTGTGCTTACATCACCAGATACAGCTGGAGAAACAGCTGAGCTAAAAGACGCTTAGAGGTCCTTTTACCACCCGCATCGATTCTGTTAAACATCTGAATGACTGGGATGGCTTTAAAAGGCCTAAAATTGTACTCGGCCAGTACACGCGCGAGATGCACAACAATATAAACACACAAAGTTGAGGAAGGTTTGGTCCCATACCTGCTTAACAAAGAAAATTCCTTGCTGGAATGACGACCTGGGTAGAATGTGCATATACAGTGAAGAGCAGAAATACTGTGCGAAACGCGAAATATGAGTGGGTCCATGTCTGTTTGATCTGCTACTAGCCAATATAAAAAAATCTAACACTACTGGAAAGCTTTCGATATCTTGGGAATGGCGTTGGACACCATGTGTAATGTTGCTCTGTATAACAATGATGTGCCACTGCTAATGTATGCCATGCGTACTGTAGTGTTGCATGCCCGTGGTTATGTATGCCATGCGTACTGTAGTGTTGTATGCCCGCGGTTATGTATGCCATGCATCATATAGTGCTGTATGCCTCTGGTAACGTATGCCATCCGTACTGTAGCGTCGTATGCCACAGGAAATGTCGTGTATCATGCATACCGTAGCTCTGCGCGCAGCAGGATTGTGTGATACATGTATGTTCTTTGTGGTATACCACTGTATGCATTCAGTGATGGCATACTAAATGATACTGAATGATCTATGATTAACAGTATATTCACACCGCTATGGTCTCATTCTGTCAGTGTGTGTGTGTGTGTGTGTGTGTGTGTGTGTGTGTGTGTGTGTGTGTGTGCTTGCAGTTACCTATTTGTACTGTGTGTAGAGGGGGTTCTACACTCGTGGGATCCCATATCTTGAACTTTTTCTCCTATCATAAAGCGTTTCAAACCTCAATATGCAGTCCTCATTCACAGTTCCATCATTGAGTTTATTCCATTGGTCCACCAATCTTATGCTAAAAACGTAACTCCTTTTATCCTTTCTTATATGGCTCTCGCATAGGTGTTTTTTTTAATGACCTCTGGTTGACCTCTAGTTGACCTCTGGTTGGTCTGTAATTGCATCTCTCGCATTAATGTTTACAACGGACGTCACCACAATAGCTTGGAGACTAAACAGGTTGTGATCAATTCACCCCTTACTCTCCTCTCTTCCACTGTAAGCAAATGTATGCCCACTAACCTCTCACTGTAACTTTGTTATTTCAGGAATCGTCTTTGTCGCTCTTTGTGCTTCTTTAAATGTAGTTGCCAAGACTGAAAGGCATATTCCAGTCTGTGTTCCCATACACACTGTCGATAGCATACTGAATGTCTCCTTATATACGTGTAGTCAAAAACAATTCTACCATTTCCCAGCAGAGAATGTGACTCCTTTACCTTTCTCCCGACGTGGTGTTCTGGCGAGAGGTAAGGTACACTGTCATGGACCAAGTCCCTCTCACACACAGATCCCCATGGCTTGTTCCATGCAAGATTAGATCATATTCGTCTTGAGCCAGAGGGAGAGGTGGGTAGGGAGGTGCCCTCTGTTTTGCTATCCTGTTTCTGCCACAATTTTTGGGTCACTACCTCGTTATGGACAATCAGGTCTCCTGTTCTCTGTCTTTCCAATTGTACTCGCATGCACATCTAAAGGAGTCCAAACCTTCTGGCAAATCATTACTATAGATCAAGAAGAGCAACGGTTCCCGGACCGCGCTTTGGGGCACGCCACTGGTCATCCCCAACCCCACTGTGAGACTGCTCCTCTGTCACATGACCTCTTCTACCTCCATCTATGAAGGAAGGAAAATCCTCTTTTTGCCTGCGTGAAACAACCCAACATCTTTGTGTGGACGTGTGTAGCGGCGGTGGGCCTGGCGGAGGGGAATGTTGAGTGTGAGTGTAGTGAGTGTGTAGTGAGTGTGTAGTGAGTGTGAGTGTGGTCGTCGGGCTGTGAGAACCAGCTGTCCCTCCCCTCATAACCAATATCCTGCCACAACCGACCATCCTCCCCTGCCTGCACCACCTGTTGTGTTGTCCTGGCTCACCACCTGCCTCACCACACTACCTACCTACCTACACCTGCATCATCACCCTACCTACCTACCTACACCTGCCTCACCACCCTACCTACCTACCTACACCTGCCTCACCACACTACCTACCTACCTACACCTGCCTCACCAACCTACCTACCTAACTCCACCTGCCTCACCACCCTACCTACCTAACTCCACCTGCCTCACCACCCTACCTACCTACCTACACCTGCCTCACCACCCTACATACCTACCTACACCTGCCTCACCACCCTACCTACACCTGCCTCACCACCCTACCTACCTACCTACCTACCTACCTACACCTGACTCACCACCCTACTTACCTACCTACCTACACCTGCCTCACCACCCTACTTACCTACCTACCTACACCTGACTCACCACCCTACCTACCTACCTACCTACACCTGACTCACCACCCTACTTACCTACCTACACCTACCTCACCACCCATACCTACCTACCTACACCTGACTCGCTCGTCAACCCCCCGGTCCCCCCTGGAGTGCACTGAATATCAGCTGTATTAAAGCTTCCTCGGCCACACCTGCCACGGGTCAGGCTGCTGAGCCCTTTCAGCAGGACGGCGGTACGACCCTTGAGCACGACCCTATGGGTCACGCGGGGCCTGGTCGCTACGGGAGAAGGGAAGGTGTTGATGGGAGTCTGTGAGCTCAGCCCACCCTGGCTTGGTTACTCCATCTGGCAGTTCTGATACCCATTCCTTCAAAATGGTGTCCATCGAAACACGTATCTTTCGTGTCTCCTCCCTTGAAGGGGGTACAGTACGAGCGCTAATCACCCATCACACACGAGTCAAGGTGTTTGTCTGAACCATCCAACGGACTATGGCCTTAGTCAATAACGCAATAGTTGCTTTCTTGTGTCTAATGAGAGAACTCGGGTACATATATATCCAGCGAGAGCTTGCGCGTGTGTATGTGGTTTTAAAATCATCACGAACACTTGAAGAAGATGTTGAAGATTTTTTTTTCGACTGGTGATTATAAGGAGATAGAGACGGCCTTAATGACCTTGGCGTTGATAGGTCTACAGCAATTACTTGATAGTGGCTGCCTTAATGACCCTGGAAGATGACGGGTCTACAGTACAATTAACCACCCAACCATCTGGGAGTGAGATCCTCAGACCAGACTGGTTTATGGCAAGGTGTATTAATCTCCTTTCCTGAGTGGAGTAGCTGGGATCTATCCTTCATAAGTCATGAGAGTGACTGTCTGTCTGTCTGTCTGTCTGTCTGTCTGTCTGTCTGTCTGTCTGTCTGTCTGTCTGTCTGTAAGCCAACGGAGGGAAGAGGTTGAAGAGTCTGCCCGCCTAAGTGTATGTCCCTCAACAAATACAGGATGGAGGAAGAAAGATTCATTTGGGATTATTGGTTGTGGTGTGTTCAATACATGGGTGTCCTCAGCTCACCCCTGTCATTTGTTATTACTCAACTGTCCATATCTATATATTCACAGCCCCATCCTGTACTGTGTTTGTATCTGTGTAATTGAATACACGGGAGGCCTTCAGCCCACCTCTGTAACTTGCCTCACACTCACCTGTACTTCTGTAACTCGATACGCCCCCAGCCAGTCGTGTGCCTGCATTGTTCTGGCCCTCACCACAGCACGTGGGAAGGTAAACGGAGATTAAACTCGATATAAAAATCAGGATTTCATTAATATCGATCCAGCCATGCTTGTGGGAACCAGTATCGCGAGAGCAGCCGAAGCCAACTGCCGCTGGATAGCTCTGTCTGCTCCCTTACCACTTAACACCGTCTTACCTCTACCTAACCACTGAACACTGTTTTACCCCGTGTATATCTTCTCCCTAACCACTTACCACCTTTCTTAACCCACGTAAATCCTCTCCCCAACCACTTAACACCTGTCTTGTCCCATGTACACCCTCTCCCCTCGACCAATCACCCCCAGTCACCTCTAAAATCTTCCCACTCTCCCCTAAGACCCCGCCGCTTCCCCACCTCCCCTATATTCATCCCGTGACATCTCTCATTCATTTCCTCCACCTTCTGACCATCTCTTCACCCACCTTCCTTCCCCCACCTTCACAGACATGTCTCACAGTCACCACCTTTTAGAGTTATCTCTCCCTCCCCCTTCCACCCGTCCCTTCTGTCACCCAACGCCCCCTTCCATCACCCTTCAGTCCACTCGGGCCCCCTTCCATCGCCTGTCACACTGCACCCCTCCACACCATTCATGCCATAAAACATGTTCAGACACACCCCAGGGGAGCCGAGGGCCAATCAAATTACCCGCCATTGTCCTCTGGCTCTGGCTATGGCCCTCTGGGGGCTTGGGGTTCTGGCTTTGGCTCTCTGGGGGCTCGGGTTTTGGCTGTGGCTCTCTGGGGGTGCTTTGGCCCCTTGGGGGATATGGTTCTGGTAATGGTCCTTAAGACATGGCCAAGGGTCAGAGGTTATACTGAATACCAGGCATCCTGGGGGGAGGGAGGCGTGTGTGTGTGTGTGTGTGTGTGTGTGTG